>ML339515.1:0-68827 GCA_005239505.1 Nicotiana paniculata
ATTAATGTGCATAAAATGTAAGGTATATCACATGTTAAACTATGCATTTTAGTCTCGCATCAGAGCCCAACTACAAAGTCCATGGTGATCCGCTCCCACTTTCACTCCAGAATGTCGAAACTCTGAATCAATCTACCTGGTCTCTGGTGCTCATACTTGACCTGCTGAAAGTTGGGACACCGAGCTACAAATCCGATGATATCCTTCTTCATCCGCCTTCACTAATAATGTTGTCTCAGATCCTAATACATCTTCGTGACACCCAGATGGATGGATACCGCGAGTTGTGGGCCTCCTCAAGAATCAACTCCCGAAGCCCATCTATATTAGGCACACGTATCCGACCATGCATCCTCATCACACCATCATCACCATCAGCAAGTGTGGATCATCGTATTGGAACTCTCTGATACGATCATAAAGAGAAGACCTGGAGACCACGCAAGCCAATACCCGACTGGGCTCCGATATATCCAATCTCACAAGCTGGACCACTAGGGCCTGAACATCAAGTGCTAAAGGTCTCTCCACAGCTGGAAGATATGCTAGACTCCCCAAACTCTCTACTCGGCAACTCAAGGCATTAGCCACTACATTGGCCTTCCCCGGATGGTATAGAATAGTGATATCATAGTCCTTGAGAAGCTCCAACCATCACGGCTAATGCAAATTTAGATCCCTCTTCTTAAAAAGATGTTGCAGACTACGGTGATCAGTAAAAACCTCACAATGAACCCCATACAAATAATGACGCCAAATCTTCAAGGCGTGAACAATGGCTGCTAACTCAAGATCATGCACCGGATAATTCTTCTCATGGGTCTTCAACTGGTGCTAGGCGTAGGCAATCACCCAACCCTCTTGCATCAAGACACAACCAATGCCTATCCTCGAGGCATCACAATACACGGTATAAGAACCCAAAGCTGATGGCAAACTAACACTGGAGTTGTGGTCAAAGCACCCTTGAGCTTCTGAAAGCTCTCTTCACACTCGTCCGACCACCTGAACGGAGCACCCTTTTGGGTCAATTTGGTCAAGGGTGAAGCAATAGAAAACCCCTCCACAAAGCGACAGTAATATCCCTCCAAACCAAGGAAGCTCCTAATCTCCGTAGCTGAGGACGGTCTGTGCCAACTCTACACCGCCTCTATCTTCTTGGATCCACCTGAATACCATCACTGGACACCACGTTCCCCAAGAAAGCTACTGATCCAAGCCAGAACTCACACTTGGAGAATTTTAACATAAAGCTTCTCCTCCCTCAATCTCTGCAACACAACTCTCAAATGCTGAGCATGCTCCTCCTAGCTACGAGAGTACACCAGGATGTCATCAATGAACACAATAATGAAGGAATCCAAATATGGTTCAAATATGTTGGGGCATTGGTCAGCCCAAAAGACATCACCAAGAACTCATAATGGCCATAACGGGTCCTGAACGTCGTCTTGGGAATATCTAAATCCCGAATCTTCAGCTGATGATACCCAGATCTCAAATCAATCTTAGAGAACACCCTGGCTCCCTGAAGCTGGTCAAATAAATCATCGATACTAGGAAAATGATACTTATTCTTGACTGTAACCTTTTTCAACTCCCTGTAGTCAATACACATCCTTATGGAACCATCCTTCTTCTTCACAAATAACACCGGTGCACCCCAAGGTGACACGATAGGCCGAATAAACCCTATATCTAGGAGTTCCTGAAGCTGCTCCTTCAATTCCTTCAACTCCCCCGATTCCATACGATACGGTGGAATAGGAATAGGCTGAGTGCCTTGTATTGGTAAAAAAGAGTTTCACATGTAAGCCAACTCTTGACAACTCAGCCAGTTATGTGGACACAGGAGAACGCGACAGCTGGATGTAATTCTTTGAAGAGGTACGGAACAAAGAAGCACGATTCAATAAACCCTCGATCTCATCAGCCACGGGAAACTCTCTCTAATCGAGACAAGGAAGGGATACGGTCAGAGTAAATCTAGACAGAATTACAGATAGATTCAGGAATCCCCAATAAAAAGCCCAGACACTGTGTAACCTTCACATAAAAGTTACATTTGCCCTTGGTAACGCTTCATTAATGTAATAATTAGTCATTAATGAGAAATTATTGAAAGAACCAAACGTTATATTGAGAAACCTCTTATATAAAGGAAGGTAATATAACTTGCAAGGACATCTGATTTTCGAATACAATCTACTTTGCTTTTCTATATTTCGGCAATATTGTCTATTACTCGTTTCTCTTTATTTTAGTATTATTTCCTTGATTATCAGTAACCCGTGTTCATCCTAGAAATATCTTTGCTCAAAGGATCTAATTCTTTGGTTAAACAATTCTGTTGCCGGGAATATGATAATCTTTGTTTGCTTTTCAAGCGATATCCTCTAAACTATGTCGAACTCCAACGACAACAACCAACAAAGGAATGGAACCCCAGTTCCATCACTTTCAAGAACCCCACGTGGTTTGAGGGAACAATCCCCAGAAAGATCCAATAATAACAATGATAATAATGATCAAACGGTGGAACAAGATTGAGTAAAGCAAATGATTGCAGAGTATGTGAGCCAATCTTTGCAAGAATTTGTGAGGGGATTACCAGCAGCGTTACCTGCACCACCGACACCATCCCCCAATAATACCATCACCATAAAAAATCCTCAATCTGGGTTGGGAAACTCAGGAAGGGGAGATACTCCTAATGAATCTCTCGAAGCGAGACAAGGTATATCTAATAACTCTGAAGTACATACTTTATTACTAACTTTGCAGAAACAGGTGAAGGAACAAAACTATCGAATCGAACAAATTCCTGGAGTACCACCTGTTATCAAAGGCATTGACGTTGATAGATATTCTCAACAACCTTGGAAACCAAGCGCAACACTCGTACCCATTCCATAGAAGTTTAAAATGCCTGACGTACCTAAATATGACGGGGCAACTGACCCACACGACCATGTAACTGCTTTTACCACCGGAGTGAAGGGCAACGACTTAACAAAACAAGAAATTGAGTCGGTCTTGGTTAAAAAATTTGGAGAAATACTTACCAAAAGGGCGCTAACCTGGTATTCTCTTCTCCCTGAAAACTCTATTGATTCTTTTGATGATCTTGCAGAATCTTTCATAAAGGCACACTCTGGTGCGCAAAAAGTCGAGAAAAGGATGGAGCACATTTTTAAAATAAAACAAGGAGATACGGAACTACTTTGTGAATTTGTAGACAAGTTTCAATGAGAAAGAATGCAACTACCAAGGGTGCCTGATAATTGGGCAGCCATGGCATTCGCAAGTAATCTAAATGACAAAAGCTCAAAAGCCACGAGAAGACTCAAGGAAAGCTTGAGAGAATTCCCAGCTACAACGTGGAACGATGTTTATAACAGGTATAGTACTAAACATAGAATAGAAGAAGATACCATTGCTCGTCCGAAAGAGGAAGATTATACCAGATCCAGGCGTTCAGAATCAGACAAGAGATCAGGTAAAAATAGGTACAATCCTTACATGGGACCATCGGGACGTGAAACTCATCCCAGGTTCGAAAACACCAGGTCAGATTATGGGCCACCAAGCAGAGATGCGGGCTCGTCTTCATCTAGATCCAGAAGGGATCAAGGTCAGCAACCTAGAGGTGATGCGCTAATTGGGGATCATACCTTTAAATGTAAGTACCTCTGAACTAATTTCAGTGTTAAGAAATTTGGGTGATAAGGTTCGATGGCCCAAAGAGATGAGATCGAATCCGAATAAGAGGAACCCAGATCTCTGGTGTGAATTCCATAATGATCATGGACACAGAACTGCAGATTGCAAATTTTTGCAAGATGAGGTAGAAAAATTATTGAAACAGGGCTATTTGACAGAATTGTTCAGTGAAAAAGGTAAACATGTATACATGAAGAATAGGTAGGAGCCCCCAAAACCTCCATCTCCAAAATGAACCGTCAACGTGATACACGGAGGTGAAGAAGTAAAAGGAGTGGTCTGCAAAACGACCACAAAGTTCACAATTACACATGGAAAACAGGTTTGTGAAAATCTGGAAGCAGACGATATAACCTTCGATGATGTAGATGCCGGCGGATTAATGCTTCCTCACAACGATGCTCTGGTAATATCTTTACTTGTTCATGACACTAACGTAAAAAAAGTGTTGATTAATTCAGGTAGTTCAGTCAATATCATTTTTCTAAGAGTCGTGGAAGAAATGCTATTGGGGAATCAAGTAATCCCAAGGGCACGAGCCTTATCAGGGTTTGATAACTCTACGGTTATAACAAAAGGAGAAATCGAGCTTAGCACTTATGCTGAGGGGGTGATCAAAATTACCAGGTTCCAAGTCATCGTTACTGACATGGCTTATAACGTAATCATGGGAAGGCCATGGATCAACAACATGAAAGCAATACCCTCCACCTTGCATCAGGTAATTAAATTCCCCTCTGAATGGGGGATTCAGCGAATTAGAGGCGATCAGCAAACCGCAAGAAATATAAATTCCATAGTACACTACAACCAAAAAGTAGAGGTGGAAGAATCAAAAGATAAAGGAATCTCCCAACCAGGTAACATCGCCCAAACAGGCATGGAAGAAATTACTACCCAAATAAGTACGGAAGGTATTATTGCTGAAACAGGTACGAAAGAAAATACTTACGAGAAGGTGAATCAAGTTACCACGGAAGGTGCATTAGACCACCCGGATGTAGATTCCAGACCGGACGTCATTTATGAACCGGAGGAAGACGAGCATATCAAAACAACTACGGAAGAGCTCGAAGTTGTTCCATTGTCTGAACAAAAGCCTGAATAGAAAGTGTATCTAGGCACGAGGTTGGGCCCCGGTCGAAGAGGTAAGTTAATTGATTATTTAATGGCTAACTCAGACTGCTTTGTGTGGTCCAACTCAGATATTACAGGTATCCCACTAGAAGTGATGACTCATAAACTAAATGAAGATCCATCCTTCGTACCTGTTAAGCAGAAGAAAAGAAAGCACGGACCATTCAAGAACCAAGTGATTGACGAAGAGGTACAAAAACTCTTGAAGATTGGTTCGATACGAGAGGTAACGTACCCTAACTGGCTAGCTAACATTGTGGTAGTACCTAAAAGGAATGGCAAATGGAGAGTAGGCGTAGACTGTACGGACTTAAATAAAGTATGCCCCAAAGATTCATTCCCATTACCACATATAGATCAAATGATTGATGCCACAGTAGGTCATGAATTGTTAAGCTTCCTAGACGCGTATTCTGGTTATAATCAGATTAAAATGGATCCCTCAGATGAGGAAGAGATCTCCTTTATTACAAACAGGGGGACTTATTGTTATAAAGTCATGCCTTTTGGCTTGAAAAATGCTGGAGCCACCTATCAAAGGCTAGTGACCAAGATGTTCCAGGAATATCTAGGAAAAACGATGGAAGTTTACATTGATGACATGATGGTAAAATCAACACGGGCGGAAGACCATTTCCGGCACCTCTCTATTACCTTTGACATTTTACGCAGGTACAATATGAAGTTGAATCCAGAAAAATGCACTTTTGGCGTAGAATCAGGTAAATTCTTAGGTTTCCTTGTATCAAACAGAGGAATAGAGGTAATCCTGATCAAATTAAAGCTATAGAAGAAATACCTGATGTACTTATAAACATAAAAGAAGTTCAAAGACTAACGGGAAGAATTGCATCCTTAGGAAGATTTATTTCCAAATCTTCCAAGAAAAGTTTTAAATTCTTTGCAATTCTCAAAAAGCAAAATCAGTTCTAATGGATTGAAAAATGCCAACAGGCTCTCAAAGACCTAAAGTATTATCTATCAAAACCTCTGTTGCTGTCAAATCCAAAGGAGGGGGAGGGGTTGTTCGTCTACCTTGCCGTCTCGGAAATTGCTATAAGTGCAGTGTTGGTAAGGGAGAATAAAGGTAAACACTCTCCTATTTATTATATAAGCAAGATATTACTAGATGCTGAAACTAGATATCCACATCTAGAAAAATTAGCATTAGCTCTAATCATGGCATCCAGAAAATTAAGGCCATACTTCCAATGTCATCCAATCACAGTTGTGACCTCGTATCCATTAAGAAACATATTGCATAAACAAGAACTATCAGGAAGATTAGCTAAGTGGGCTATAGAATTAAGTGAGCATGAAATATATATCAGCCTAGGACTGAAATCAACTCTCAGATATTAGCTGATTTTGTCGCTAACTTTAGTAATAACATTGTCCTTGAAGTGGAGAGAGAGTTACAACTCTTCAACGGTGTTAATCCGGGTCTATGGACCCTATTTACCGATGGTTCTTCCAATATAAAAGGTGCCGGCTTAGGCATAGTCTTAATATCACCCACGGGTGAAAAGACACGGCAGGCTATCAAATGTTATCCTATAACTAACAATGAGGCAGAGTACGAAGTTGTTATTGTAGGATTAGAACTTTCACGAGAGCTCTCAATCGAGCAAATCATGATCAAAAGAGATTCCCAACTGGTAGTAAATCAAATGCAGGGGACTTACATCGATCGAGAGACTCGAATGCTACAATATTTGGAAAAGGCACGAGAGCTCGTGAGACAATTCAAAACATGGAAGGTAGAACAGATACCTAGAGAGAAAAATGCTGAAGCAGATGCATTGGCTAACCTCGCAGCAGTCACAGAAGTAACAAACAAGGACAATGCAATCGTTGTTCATCTATTCCATTCAGCTATCGACCAGGATAGAAATAAGGTAACTTTCAATAATTTAACCTGGGATTGGATAAAGGAAATCCTAATTTTTTTGCAGAATGGCACCGTACTTGAAGATAATAAAATAGCTCAAGAACTTCGCCGCAAAGCTGCACGGTACTGCCTCATTCGCAACTCATTATATCGTAAGATGTTTGGAGGGCCCCTAGAAAAATGCCTCGTACCTAACCAAATGGAATTTGTGATGAAAGAAGTCCACGAAGGACACTGTGGAAATCACTCAGGGGCGAGATCCTTAGTGAAAACCCTAATCAGTGCTGGATACTATTGGCCTAANAGACATAGTAGGACCTCTTCCCACAGCTAAAGGACAGGTACGGTTTTTGCTCATGCTAACCGATTATTTTACAAAATGGGTAGAGGCAGAAGCATTCAAATAAGTGCGAGAAAAAGAAGTTAAAAGCTTCTTATGGCGAAACATAATATGCCGCTTTGGGATACCAAAGGAGATCGTGTGCGATAATGGCCCACAATTCATAGGCTCGCAAATCACAGAATTCTTCGAAAGCTGGCAAATCAAACGGATCACTTCAATGCCATACCACCCCGTGGCTAATGGTCAAGCTGAGTCAATGAATAAGGTCATCATCAACAATCTAAAGAAGCGGTTGGATAAAGCCAAAGGAAACTGGCCTGATGAGTTACCAGCGGTACTATGGGCATACAGAACAACTTCAAAAACAGCCACAGGAAAAACTTCGTTCGCACTTGTCTATGGCTCAGAAGCCTTAATACCTGTGGAGATTGGAGAACCAAGCATAAGGTTCACAACAGCCATGGAGGAACCAAACGACAACGGATTGAGGACTAATCTGGACCTGCTTGAACCAAGGAGAGAAGCAGCAATGATATGGATGGCAGCTCAAAAAAAATCATAGAGCATTATTACAACCGTAAAGCTCATCTCAGGTAATTCAAGATTGGGGTCTTCGTCCTCAAAAAAGTCTTTCAATCAACGAAAGAAGCAGGCGCATGAAAGCTAAATCGAAACTGGGAAGGACCCTACATAATCCGAGGCACAGCTGGGAAGGGCGCCTACGAGTTGGAATTTATGGACGGCAGAATCCTATCAACAAGTTGGAATCCCATTCACTTGAAGAAGTACTACTTTTAAGGAAAAGAAGTACCCCCGGTCAGGTAT
The DNA here is from genome assembly GCA_005239505.1 of Nicotiana paniculata. Taxonomy (NCBI): domain Eukaryota; kingdom Viridiplantae; phylum Streptophyta; class Magnoliopsida; order Solanales; family Solanaceae; genus Nicotiana; species Nicotiana paniculata. The sequence continues at coordinate 7,920 of ML339515.1, forward strand.
CACACGTTCGATTTTATTTTGAACATTTAAAGTTTTACTAACTTTTTAGATGATAGGCATAAAGCTAACCCATCACCAGACGATGATATTAGACCTGCAAAGACGCGAGGAAATAACACAATTCTCGGTCTAGGGTTACACTTTCTGATGGACGTTTTAAAGGGTTAAGCAGTCATCATCTAAAAAAACTATATACCTTCGAGTCCAGAATGTTTTTCCTTTTCAGGAAAAGGACCACAAGGAAGGAATAATCAAGTGCTCGAGATATCATTCTTCAAAGCTCAAACACTTGGGGGACTATACAGTATGGAAGGCTAAGACGAAGCAAAGAAGACTATCAGAAAGCCAAGACTCGAGCCTGAAGACCCATCTACCCAACAAGACAAGTGATACGAGCAAAATCGAAAGAGATCAAAAGAGTTATCCAAATACAAAGCCTAATGCAAAAATGAAAAAACCTTCGAACATGTTCAGGTTGAAAGACAAAATATTAGTCATGAGGAAGAAATGTTGTTAGGGGTAAAAGATCATCATCAGTGTACTCATTCAAAAATTGTTATGATTAAAAATAGTTACGAAATCTTTGTACTCATATAGAAAACTGTTATCAAATAAAACAGTTATGGATGAAAGATCAAAATACTTGTATTTGTTGGAAAAACTGTTATCAAATAAAACAGTTACGGATAAGAAAACATTTCTCTCGTACTTATTAAAAATTGTTTCCAACAAAAACAGTTACGGGTAAAAATCTCAATTCTTATAATAATTGTTACTAATGAAAAACAGTTGCTCCCTTTTATTTACTCGAAAAAACTGTTACCTATGAAAAACAGTTACGAAATACAAGTGTATATCAAATCTGTTAAATAAAAACAGTTACAACATGAGTCTTAGACGATAATCGTAAACACATGTAAAATGTTGTGGAAGTTCAAACAAAAAACTTCCCTTAGAAGCATTTCTAAACATGTGAAAAATTCGTATCACTCTATTGCATTACTATGAAGTTGAGATTTCTTCTTTATTTAGCATCAATCAAAAAGGGCCCTATCTTATAAATAAATCCTATAATAAACAAAGGCTTATATTTTCTACAAACACCGTGCCTACTATAAAAAGGTTCGAGTGATTTTAGCATTTTCATGCGAAAGTTTAGAGATAAAACTAAAAACCTCAAAAATCAAGACATGCAAAGGACTTAAAAGCAAAACAGAAGCTCGAAACAAAAAAGTCATAAATTGCATTCATATCAAAAAAAGCGGCTAAGTAAGAACTAAGTACTAACTAGTACTTAGCCGCATATAATAATTACATTTTTGTGCCCCTAAGTTGTCAGTTGGGGACTTCAAAGATCCAAATTTACCCCCGATGGAGCTGGGGGTAACCACCAATCCAATAAAAAAAACAACAAGGAAAACCAATACCTTAATCTTCTTGTGGAGGAGGGATGACTTCTTCATTAATAGGAGGAACGGGATCAACTTGAGGCGGAGAGGCACGAGCGGGAGAAGTTTCACCATCAGGTGGAGAAAGATTAAGACCTTGTTGAGTGTTCTACATAGCCTCTTTGGTTTTAGCTATTGCAGCGCTGAGGTCGAAACCTTCTTGACTCATCTCTGTCTACGCCCAACTTACATCAACAACAGTCTCTTCTTCAAGATCGTTATAATCTTTTGCCCAAATTTGAAGCTCGACTTTTAACCCATCCTTCTCCGCTTCAGCAGCTTAATGGGCAGCCCTCAGAGGTACGATCGACTCCTCCAAAATTTGGACTCTATTTAATGCATTACGCAGTTCTTCTTGGGTCCGGGAGATATTGTACGAGCTCGCCAGAATATACCTCCTTCTGCCCTAGCAAATCCTTCAAGTTCCTTATCTCCTCCGAGGCTTGAGACAATTGTTCAGCAAATGAGGATTCCATAATGCTCTTATCCTTATCAGCCTGGTTTGAAGAAGCCTTCTCCACCGCCAGTTCCGTTGCCATAATCCTCAGTTGTCTTTTCAAGGTATTCATCTCCTCCTCTAAGGCGTCCATATCAATTCTCAAACTAAAATACTGTGCCCTTAGATCACCAAGATCAGCCTGCAATTCTCTTGTTTCCTGATCCGAATTTGAGATCCTCTTCATAAGCTCCATACCAACAAGGTTGATCTACAAGAAGCAAACCAATTAGATGTGATAAATTATTTAGACATGGTGAAATTCACATGTGAAAATAGAATTGCACCGTACCTTCAAGGAGGTATGCACCACTTCATTGGCCCAAGTAAGGGCTGTATGGCTAGCTAGCTTGGTTTTTTCCGTGGGACCTATCAAAGGTTTGAGTCATACCTCGGGTTCACCCCTCTCCTTGAAAAGACTTCCCTCAGCTGGAACCTCTATCATCACCCTCTGCATCTCTCTACTGGAAGGGAAGATCCTACTTCCCTAATGGAAGTCATGGAAGCAGGCACGGATGGGACAGCAGCAGGCATTGAGGGTGGGGGAACTGAAGAAGGCACGGGCAAAATAGCAGGCACGGAAGATTGAAGAATTGAGGAAACCGCAGGTAAAGATACTGCAGAAACCGTAATAGCTAAAGGAGCGGAGGAAACACGAGGAACCAATGGAACATCTTCTCTTAAAGATTCAGGAAAAACAGTAGCTAAAGGAACATCATCAGGAGAAAGATCAAAACCTTCATGGAACAAGTACTCAACAGAATCATGAACAGGGGACTGTGAAACGTTTTCAGAGGTTAAGGGTCTAACTGCAGACACAGAAGGCAAAGTCATGGGTGTAGACTCGTCGTCCAAAAACACCCGCCTTCTCCATGACCTGTGCACCAAAGCACCCTCCTTTTCTTCTTCTTCTTCAGAACGGGAGTCACCCAATTTCCTCTTAGAGGAAGACGAACTAACAATGATCTCTTGGGCCTGGGCCAGAGACATCTTTGGAACAGACGAAGCAGACACCCCACACGCAGAAAACCCTGTCAAAAAAGGGAAGATTAAGCGAGAATAAAAGAAGGCTCTATCAAGAAAAGAAGTAAAAAACTTCACTTATCGTGGGTCTTTACATGCCAACTGTACTTCCCAGCGAAGTACTTCCAAGACCTTTCTTTTAATGAAGCGACAGACAACAACTTTTCTACCCAGTCATGGATACCGGAGACATTCTCAACAGTACCCATGATTGCTGGAAGAAGAAGAAATAGATACGGTGTTAATAAAACATCTCAAAGGAAAACAAATGCGAAGTAAAAATGTACTTACGTGCACGATTCCACTTCTCAGGGAAGGGAAGATTCTCTTCACCCACTAAACCAACAGTGGGAACAACGATATACCGGAGGTACCAACCTCTGTCCTTGTCATCATCAGGGGTTACCAACACTCTCTTACTTCGAGCAGCCAGAATAAAAACCCTTTGACGAAACCGGACAGGGAAGTAAAGATGAATAAGATGGTTGAAAGTAAAAGGAAGTGAGGCTAAGGAAGTTAAACTCCTAAGACACGCGACCACTCGCCGCACAAGCGGACCAACTTGTCCAAAAAAAATATCGAAGAAACGACAGAACTTGATTATGATTGGATCAATGGGAGGTCTAAACCCTAGTGTAAAAGGATACATATAAACAAAATAATAACCCGTCTTATAAGACGTTATTCTTTGATTACCGTTCGGAACATAAAAAGGGAAATCATACCTCCAAGAACAATCCCTACGAACCAGGGAAATATGGCCCTCAGTAATAAGGGTTGAATACCTCTCAACACTGTCTAAAGAAGAAGACTGGTCTACAAGAACTGGGTTTTCCCTAGTAAAGACAAATTCAGCGGGAATAATTTCATCAACTTTAGGTTCACGAAGATGATCGTCTTTACCTCTAGATGAAGAACGAGAAGACTTAGCCCTAGGAGAAACTAAAGACCTAGCAGAAGGAGGAGAAATTATATGAGAGGAAGAAGAAACTCTGGAAGGAGTGGATCCTAAAATCCTTAATTTGCTGCCCCTCCGACTCCTAGTCGGGGCAAAAGAAGGTGTTAGTTTTCCACATCTATTATCCTTTTAGTCTAATTTGATGAAGACATGTTTACAAAGGCAATGGAAAATTCTTTACGAATGAAGGAGACAAGTTATAGAATGTTTTGTGGAAGTAAAGAAAGGAAAAAGGTATTTAAACTTGAAGACGACCGTCAAAAATGGGAAAAATAATGATGAAAATTCATAATTAAAGGTGTCACTTCGGGACTGACACAGCCGCAAAAAGCCCTAAAAGGTGCCGAGTAAATGTAGAACCAATCCGAGAAGGACACGTGGTATGAGAATTAAATGGAAGTGACAAATGACGCCTATGTTCATAAAAAGATGCGATGTTTCGAGGCAAAGCGGTGACAAAATATTTCCGCCATAAATGAGTATCCACTTACCAAATATTAATCGATAAATATATGGCAAGTGGGGGGACTGTCTGTATTGGTAAAAAAGAGTTCACACGTAAGCCAACTCTTGACAACTCAGCCAGTTATGTGGACACAGGAGAACACGACAACTGGATGTGATTCTTTGAAGAGGTACGAAAAAAAGAGGCACAATTCAATAAACACTCGAGCTCATCAGCCACGGGAAACTCACTCTAATAGAGACAAGGAATGGATACAGTCAGAGTGAATCTAGACAAAATTATAGATAGATTAAGGAATCCCCAATAAAAAGCCCAGACGTTGTGTAACCTTCACATAACAGTTACATTTGCACTTGGTAACGCTTCATTAATGCAATAGTTAGTCATTAATGAGCAATTATTGCAAGAACCAAATGTTATATTGAGAAACCTCCTATATAAAGGACGAAAATATAACTTGTAAGGAAATCTGATTTTCAAATACAATCTACTTTGCTTTTCCATATTTCAACAATATTGTCTATTACTCGTTTCTCTTTATTTTAGTATTATTTCCTTGATTATCAGTAACCCGTGTTCATCCTAGAAATAGCTTTGGTCAAAGGATCTAATTCTTTGGTTTAACATGCCTGTCTCTAAATCAATACCAAAATCAATATCCCTGTCGGGCGGCATGCCCGGCAGGTCTGCAGGGAGCACGTCCGGAAAATCACGGACCACAGGAACATAATCAATAGTGGGAGTCTCAGAACTGACATCCCTCACAAAAGCTAAGTAAGATAGACACCCTTTCTCCACCATGCGCTGAGCCTTCAGGTATGAAATCACCCTACTAGGCACATAATCTATGGAACATCTCCACTCAACTCTCGGAAATCCCGGCATCGCTCAAGTCATGGTCTTAGCGTGACAATCTAGAAAAACGTGACATGGAGATAAGAAATCCATCCCCAATATCACATCAAAGTCAACCATGCTGAGAAATAACAGATCTACTCGGGTCTCTAGACCCCCAATAAACACCACACATGACCGATACACACGGTCTACAAAACCATTATCACCCACCGGAGTCGACACATGAACTAAGGACTCATGGGGCATATCCAGAAAATGAGCAAAATATGACAAAACATAGGAATACGTGGAACCAGGATCAAATAAGATTGAGGCATCTCGGTGACAAACTGAAATAGTACTTGTAATCACAACATCTTAGTCCATAGCATCTGGTCTGGCTGGAAGTGCATAAAAACGGGCATGGAAGTCCACCTGATAGACCTCCCCCTCTAGGGCGGCCTCTAGCTGCCTGACCTCCACCCCTAGCTGTCTGGGCGTGTGGTGAAGTAACTGGAGTTGAAGTCGAGGGCTGAACCCTCTGCTGAGATGGACCCCCAAGAAGATGAGGACACTTCCTCCTCATATGCCCAAACTCTCCATACTCGAACAACTCCCTGTTGCGGGGGACGAGGACGGGGACTGAAGGGAACCCCTAGCACCGAGATAACTGATAGAAGAGCCTGGCATGGAGGAACCCTAAATTGATGGTGCACGGGATGAGCTCTGGGCTGGATGGGCACTGAATGATGAGCGACCCAAATGAGAACTACAGGAACCCTGCCCCGATGATGCACCACTATAAACTGGGCGAGCTAGCTGAGTAGGCCTAAATGGGCGGCCTCTGCTATGCTGAAACTGACCTCTGGAGGGAACACTACTAAAGCTACCATATTCCCGATGCCTCTTTTCCTACCTCTCCTCTCGCTCCTTGCGACAAACTGACTCAATATCTCGGGCAATATCAACATCCTGCTCAAAAGTAGCATCGGGCACCCTTTCTCTGGTCATAAGAATCCGAAGTTGATATGTGAGGCCATCCACTAACCTCTTGATCCTCTCTCTCTTTGTAGGAACCAACCAAACAACATGAAGGGCTAGCTCAGAAAACCTCATCTCATACTGCGTCACAATCATATCATCCTGACGCAACTGCTCGAATTGCCTGCACAGCTCCTCCCTGCGGGACTATGGCACATACTTCTCCAAAAAGAGAGCGGAGAACTGCTGCCAGGTAAGGGGCGCTGCACCAATAGGCATGCGCCTCTCCTAAGCCTCTCACCAAGTAAAGGCAGCTCCTAAGAACTGGAAAGTAGTGAACGAGACCCCACTTGTCTCCAATATACCCGTTGTACGTAGAATCCTCTGACACCTATCTAATAGACCCTGGGCATCCTCTCCCTCTGCGTCGCTGAAAGTCGGAGGCTAAAGTCTACCAAAGCTTTTCAACCTACGCTGCTTGTCATCTGGCATGACGGGAGTCACAAAATCCTGAACAGGTGCAACCGACTGGGCTGGGGCTGCCCCCGGTGTCTGAAGTCCCTGAACAACCTGCTCAGGTGTACGGGCGACAGGAGTCTAAGTGCCTCCCCCGGTCTGAGAATTAACGATTGTAGAAGAAACAGCGACCGCTTGTGCAAAACTGGTGCACACGGTCAAAATCTAATCCAAGGTCTCCCGAAGATCCGGAATAACAATAGGCATTGCCTGTGCCTGGGCTGGTCCCGCTGGAACATCTGTGGCAGGGACCTGATCTAGAATAACAGGCGGGTCTATAGGTACTGCCCTGGCTGCTGTGCAGGCTGCACCTATACGTCTCGACCCCTTGTGGGTCATACTGGTGGCTCATCATCCTGCTCGGTGGCACGTGTCCTCACCATCTATGAGAGAATGAAACAATAGAAGTTTAGTTACCAGAATCAACAAATTCGCACGACAAGAATTCAAGAATGTGAAATTTTTCTAAGGTTCTGCAACCTCTCGAATATAAGTACGGACGTCCCCGCACCAATCAACAATACTCTACTAAACCTGCTCATGACTGGTGAGACCTACGTAACCTAGGCTGTGATACCAGCTTGTCACGACCCCAAACCACCCTGGTCGTGATGGCGCCTATCGCAGTAGTAGGCTAGCCGATACGATATTTATAGCATAAAAGACCTTTTTTCATTTGTTCAATTACTAATCTGATATTGCCAAAAATATTCCGTTTAAAGATTTCAAAACAAGCAGAAATATGTAAAACATTAAAACACTGCCAGATCTCGAAGTCACTAGTCATGAGCAACTAGAATACAAGTCTACTCAATACAAGATGAGTCTGATAAAAACAAAACAAATACTAAAAGATAGGAAGGAGCAAAAGCAAGGCTGCGGACGCCGTGCAACTACCTTGCGAACTCCAGGATACTCTGAAGAAGGTGATCAGCACTCACTCTGATGCCCTGACACCTGGATCTGCACACAAGGTGCAGGGAGTAACGTGAGTATGCCAACTCAGTAAGTAATAATTATAACTAAAGACTGAGTGCAGTGACGAGCATTTAAAATCACATAAATCTCATAACATATAAACATCAGTGAAAATAACAAGATCAAATCAATAATTAAATTTCGAGTATCTCATAAAACTCTTGTTTCAACGAAAGTCGTTTAAAACATTTGTTCAACATTTTTCAATAGAGGCTTAGTATAAAATTAGAGTGAAAAAAGTAATTTCATAAACAAGCCCCTCGGGCAAAGTATCACTCATATATATAGCCCCTCAGGCAAGCCTCTCAGTCACTCATGACCCAACACTCATAAATCAGCACTCACACTCAGCACTCACGCTCATTAGGTGCCTATGCTGACTGGGGGTGTGCAGACTCCGGAGGGGCTCCTACAGCCCAAGAGATATATCGCTGCGGCGTGCAGCCCGACACAATATCGTTGCGGCGTGCAGCCCGATCCAAATATATAAATATAACGCTGCAGTGTGCAGCCCGATCCATAAATATCCTCTCAATTCGGACCTCGGAATCACTCAGTCATCAACCTCACAAGCCACTCAGGCATTTCAGTACAAACACTCAGGGGACTCAACCCAAAACAACTTTCATATATTTAAAAATAGAGTGAGGAACAAAATTAAACGATAAACAGGTATAGATCATGACTGAGGATATGCTTTCTATAAAAACAGTGTGAGGATAGTAGTAAAAATACCCCTGAGGGTCCAAACAGTACGACACAATGCCCCAAAGATGGCATTCAACCCAAGCTAACAGAATCATTTCTAAAACACATAGATATCATATAGAGTTTATCAAAATCGGCAACCCTACGGTTGCCACGGGACGGACCAAGTCGCAATCCCTACTGGTGCACGCCCACACGCCCGTCACCTAGCATATGCATCACCTTATTTATCAAAATAGTACGAAATTTTGGGGTTTCATGCCCTCAGGTCTAGATTTACAATCGTTACTTACTTCAAACAGAACGAATAAAATCTTCTCCGCGATGCCCTACCGCTCGACTCGGACTCAAATCACCCCAAATCTATCCAGAATCAGTATCATATTATTAATACATGCTAAAGGAACAAAGCCCACGCGAAAATTATCAAAGTAAATCAAAAATTCCGAAATTGGTCAAACCCGACCCCCTGGGCCCATGTCTCGGAATCCGACAAAAATTACAAAACTAAAATCCTTATTCACTCACGAGCCTACCATATTAATTTCATCAAAATCTGACATCAAATGGCCATCCAAATCCCCAAAATTCACTCTCCAATTCTCCTCCATTTTTTTCCAAATTTTCACCCCAAATTCCCAATTTAGATGATAAGATCAAGGTACAATCATGGAATTTAACCAAACTTAAGTGAAGAACACTTACCCAATCACTCCTCTGAAAATCCTCTCTAAAATCTCCTTCTCCCGAGATCTCTATTGAATTTTGGAATTATAGACTCAAATCCTCGATTTTGGAATTAAATAATGCTGCCCAGATTTTGTTCTTCGCGAACGTGACTGTCTGCTCGCGTTCGCGTAGGCCAACCCAACTGCCCTTCCACTTTACTCTTCACAAATGCGACCACAGCTTTGCGAACACGATACTTTTACCATCTTTAAACTTCGTGAACGCGGCCCACACCTCGCGAACGCGTAGACCAAAAACATGGGGTCCCCATCTGCCTTACTCCTCTTCGCGAACGCGAGAACTTGAGCGTGTCCGCGATGCGTACTCTACTCAAACCTTCATATTCGCGGCCTTCTCTTCGCGAATGCGAAGAAAAAAAATCCTCAGCTCTTAATAACCCTCCGCGAACGCGATAGCCTTCTCGCGAACGCGAAGAAGGAATTCTCTGCAGCAGAACACCAGCAAATCTGCCAACTTCTAAAGTCAAGAATTGATCCGTTAACCATCCGAAACTCACCCGAGGCCTTCAGGACCTCAACCAAACATGCTAATACATCCCATAACATCATTTAAACTTAGTCGAACCTTCGAATTGCTCAAAAGAACATCAAAATACCAAATTAACCCCGGATTCAAGCCTAAGGATTTCTAAACTTCCGCAATTTTCCAACAATGCCGAAACCAGCCAAACAACGTCCAAATGACCTGAAATTTTTGCACACGTCAAAATGACACTACGGACCTATTCCAAATTTCGAAATTCCATTTTGACCCCGATATCTAATTTTTCCACTGCCGACCCGAAATCGCCAAATATCCAATTTTGCCAATTCAAGCCTAATTCTACCACGGACCTCCAAATTATATTCCGAACACACTCTTAAGTCCCAAATCACCCAACGAATCTAACTGAGCCATAAAAACCTTAATCCGAGATCGTTTGCCCATAAGTCAACTTTCGGTTGACTTTTCCAACAAACTCACCAAATTAAGAGACTAAGTGTTTCATTCCTCTCCAAAATCACTCCGAACCCGAGCCAACCAACCCGACCCAACATAATAAAGCTGAAACACATATAATGAAGCAGAAATGGGAAAAACGGGGATAAATATTCTCAAAGAATTCAACATTATCGGATTCGATTACCGTATTAATATGAATGACGGGATTTTCTGATTTATGAACCAGAAAACGATATGCTTTACTATTTCTTGCATATCCTATGAAAATGCAATCAACCGTTTTTGGTCCAATCTTCACCCTTTTGGGTTTAGGAATTTACACTTTAGCCAAACATTCCCACACTTTAAAATATTTTAAGTTGGGTTTCCTACCTTTTCATTTTTCATATGGAATAGATTGCGTTTTGTTATAGGGAGCTCGGTTGAGTATTTGATTCGCCGTAAGAATAGCTTCCCCCCACAAGCTCTGGGTAAACCAGAACTTATCAATAAGGCATTCATCATCTCATTTAACGTTCTATTCTTTCTTTCCGCAATTCCATTAGATTGCGGTGAATAATGCCATATTCCAAACATATTTCTTCAAAAGGAGATTCATATTCATCACCCCTATCACTTCTTATCATTTTGATATTCTCTTTTAGTTGCGTTTCAACTTCATTTTTGTATTGCTTGAATGCCTCGGTTGCGTCATCTTTACTATTAAGTAAGTAAATATAGAAATATCTAGTACTGTCGTCAATAAAAGTTATGAAATACTTTTTTCCACCGCGAGATGGTATTGACTTCATGTCGCGAATATCTGTGTGAATTAAGTCTAAAGAATTTGAATTCCTTTCAACTGACTTATAAGGATGTTTAACATACTTTGATTCCACACATATTTGACATTTTGAGTTATTACATTCAAACTTAGACAATACTTCCAAATTAATCATTTTTTCGCAAAGTTTTGAAGTTGACGTGGCCTAAATGTTCATGCCATAAATTATTTGACTCAAGCAAGTAAGAAGAAGATAAAATTTTATTCATATCAATGGCAATTACATTGAGTTTGAAAAGGCCCTCCGTAAGGTAGCATTTTCCAAACATTTCATTCTTACTAACTACAACCTTGTCGGAAATAAAAACACACTTAAAGTCATTCTTGAGTAGAAGTGATGTCGAGGCTAAATTCTTCCGCATTTCAGGAACATGAAGGACATCATTTATAGTCACAATCTTTCCAGAAGTCATTATCAAAGCTATCTTGCCCGTTCCTTCAATTTTTACAGTAGCGGAATTTTCCATAAAAATTGTCTCGTTCAGCAGGAGCATAAGAAGTAAACAACTCCTTGTTAGCACAAACATGACGAGTTTCCCCTGAATCAATCCAGCATTCTCTATGATTTTCGACTAGGTTGCACTCCAAAAGCATGGCACATAAATCGTCTATTTCATCATTCTTCTCAATCATGTTTGCTTGACTTTTCTTCTTGTCTTTCTTTGGTGCACGACATTCAGCAGTCTTGTGTCCAACTTTTCCACAGTTGTGGCAATTACCTTTGAACTTCTTTTTGTTTGGGTAATTCTTTGGTCCAGACGACTTCTTTCTCTTTTTGCTTCGTTGAAGCTTCCTCAACAATATTTGCACCCATAATTGTTGAATTTCCACGAGATTTCTTCTCAGCAGCCTTGTTGTCCTCTTCAATCTGTAGACGAACAATAAGGTCTTCAAGCGTCATCTCCTTGCGCTTATGTTTCAAGTAATTCTTAAAGTCCTTCCATAGCAGAGGCAACTTTTCAATAAATGCCGCAACTTGAAACGCTTTATTTATGACCATACACTCAATCATAAATTTATAATTAGTAAAATAATCAATATCTTGAATAAAAATATTGATTCGGTTTATACCTTCATTAAGGAGGTCATGAACAATAACTTGCAATTCTTGGACTTGCATTATGACATGTTTACCGTCAACCATTTTGAAATCCAGAAATTTGGCGGCCACAAACTTCTTTAGTCCAACATCTTCAGTCTTGCACTTCTTTTCAAGAGAATTCCATAATTTACTTGATGTTTTCATGAAGCCATAAACATTGTACAAGTCGTCTTCCAAGCAACTTAAAATATAGTTTTTACATAAGAAGCCATAATGCTTCCATGCCTCAGTAACCACAAATCGCTCATTTTCAGGAGTTTCTTCTCCTAGAACTGGAACGTCGTAAACTGAATGTGGTCAGGTAGAAGAACATTTTCAGCTGCCAACACTTGAAGTCCACACCGAAAAACTTTCCGGATTTTTTTGTTGGTGCCATCGCCAGTGCAGGAGTTGTGCGACTTGAAGACCCAGTTGCCATTGCAGCAGTAGTTCCAACAGAACCATTCTGTTGTTCCGCACTTGTTGTCATTTTTCTGTAAAAGAAATTGACAAACAGAATTAGTATCTCGGGGAGGCTTTTATATCTTCAAACCGAATACAAACAACCAAGTTTTTATATTTCGGATTGAGTAGAAAGTCACAAAGACTTTATTCTCAAACTGGAGTAGAAAATCCGAAGATTTTAATCTCCAAAATGGGAGTAGAAAATCAATAAGATTTTAGTCTCCCAAAGCAGAACGTAAGATGAATACAGAAATAAATACTAAATTCCTTAAGCTTGTTTTCACTCTGTATTCAAAACCAATAAATCAATAAAGGTTAGTTTAAGGAAAAAACAAAGCAGAAAAAATTCCGAGCCCACAAATTTCTTGTGTTTTCTTAAGGAATTTAATCCCCTCACAATGCCCAAGGTTGCGGATTAATTCCTCTCAGTATAGAACGGAATAACTATTCTGTGATAGTGGCACTCCAAATAACAGAATTTCGACAAACTCAAATGGCGAAGCAAATCACACAAAATGCTTACGTTTTGCTTTTGAAAAACTAATGCAATATGCATAAAATTGAGGGGAGAGATTTCAGATTTTTTAGTGGTGGAAAATGAGGCTAAGCCTCTTTATTTATAAACAATGAAAGGGTGACATGAAAAAGTGCAATCCCAGATGTGCCTCTTCCATTTCCCTTCACACCCCAAACCCCAATGAAACGGTAAGATAATGAAGTACAATCCTAGAGGTACCTCTTCCATTTTCATATTAATCAAAGGCAACAGTTTCTAAACTGAATTCCTCTTCTTAGTTTTGATTTTAGCACTACTTATGAATGTAGACTATAGTATGTATCAATGGATGAAACCTTCAGACGAAGTTCCAAAACTCCTCGCGATAGGCTCGAGAGTCAATTAATTACCTTCCAACTCATACAAAAACAAGAAGCATAAATTCCAGACCACTTGACTGACATATCATAGATTAGATGCATCTCAAGAATTTAGCATTAACTCCAAATTTTAGGTTCATATTCAAAGCCTCAAGGCAGAAGATATAGCTACACCTCATTTATCTGCAAGAAAGCTCTAAGATTTTACGCCATCTGAAATCAGACTGTCATCACTCATGGCCAGAAAGCAAATCACACCATTAGAGATAGACCGCGGATTGACTGGTACATCACTTATTTAACAGATGAAAAAAACAACTTGTGCAGCAACTTCTTTTCTATATCCACAAACTTGTGGAGATCTTCGACAAAGATACAATCGTTCTTTGGATAAGTCCTACAAGATACAACCATTGAATTATCATTTTTATATTTAGGTACGACGGAAAACCAAGGTTATGCGTCTTCAGCATCACTCATGCTCGGACGAGTATCAATATAGAACTCAGAATCAACTCCATCAATAATCCTGCCTCTGTTCACAAACATTATCAACAGTATATAAATGTTATTTAGGGAACATCGGAAGTGTGAATACCATTTTAAAGGTGCAAATGTTAATGCGAATGAACAAATAATTTTGCGGAAAAAAAATAAAGAGAGAAATACACCTTTCAAGGACAAATTTCCCTTCTTTATACTTCTGGCTTTTTTCATGGGCTGCCTCCTGTGTGAAAGATGCACCAAATACTAGTCATTAACAAGTCCAGCGAAACTACCATTGTATGTATATTCTTTGAGGTTAAATACAATGACAATATACAAGAATTTTTGCACTATCAGATCACTTAAAAGATAACTATATGTACATGAAAATAAGGCAGGTTACCTACAACGATAGATTAAAGTGCAGTGATATGTAACAATTCTTTACACTGGCAGTGTGTGTATATTATTTATCTGCACAACAGAACGTGTGTATGGAATGCAGGAGGGACCGTTTCCCTCCATTTTATTTTTTGTGTGTATTCCCATGGTTATGTGTTTTGACTCTGCGGCAGTGCCAATGAGAGGGGATTAGAGGGAACAAAGAAGTAGAAGGAAGAAGAGAAATTACATATTTCCAGCCAACAATCTGCCCACAACAACAACAAAATATATCTGCTACTGTGTGCATTCCAGAAAGCATCATCCTCTCCTCATGAGGTCCAAAAGTTATATTTACCCTGAATCATAGACAGACAGAAAGGTGTAAACTTCCACATATACTGGAGGAGAAAAATAATATGCTCGGGCTGCAAAGGAAAATAAAAAAACTAAAAAATTGGTGCTAACAACACACATATATTGCACCATGAAGAAGGCAAACTAAAGAAGATCATCGAACAACATGTCTTTGACGTGAATCTGAAAATTTGGAGTTCTATCACTTCCCAATCCTAACATAAACTAATTCATTCCACCCTTAATTGAACAACCGGTTTGAGAGCTGAAAGACGATTCAGCTTAGCTTTCTATCAGAAAATAGGCTTTAAAAATAGCAAATCTTTAAGGAAGCAAAGTGATCTTCTACCAACTACAGCCACTCAAAAATCTCATCTTACACACTGTAACCATGCAATAGAAATACAGAATTCATTCCAGCATGCTACATTATCTTTCTTTTTGACTTCCTAGGTTGGTAGCCCAATAATTTGGACAACTAATGACATCAATAATGAACATTTGAACTATAGTTGTTGATGACAACGTATACCGGCAGGCTAATCCAGGGAAGCCCAATTCTTGAAGATAGATGAGCAAGAAGAAAGGCAAACATACATGCCTAACATGTAATAGTAGCAACCTTAACAACCGAGCAACACTTGTGTCAAAATGCGGCCCAAGCCGAAACGTCATGCTTAAATGCACATAGTAACTAGCTGATGCTTGTGAGAAATTGAAACTAACTCAATTGGGAAAAGCTCCTATATGCTTCGCGTTCATTTCTTTGCAATAGCTGTTTTTATCTATATGTACATTTTTGGTTAGATTTCAAACTCCCCTTTTACTTTGCTATCATCCTTTTCTCAACAAATAATTTCGCCCCCCCCCCCCCCCCCCCCCCCCCNCAAACAAAACAAAAGAAGAATTAAAAACAAGGTTATCAAAAAATAAATCAAATCAATTGTACATATTGACTCATAGAACAAGAGTTACTTGCTATCAATCCGACGTTAAAAGAAAATTAGAAGGCACTCACGCATTACTGAAAAGGTATGCTTTTCCCCTTCGGCAATGAAAAGCCTGACCAAATAGCATAAAGGAGATCTCATCAGACATATTTAACCATGCAAATTAAAGTACTAACTACAACTTATGCAGCAAAATTCAACTCAAAAGCAATATTCACAGGCAATATACCACGGCAAAGCAGATAAGCTGACAGTTTCGCAAATACTTGTTGAGATACAGTTAAAGAAGTTTCTGCTATGAATTTGAAACTTTCTAGATTAACCAGAAACACGTAGTAACATAAAAAAGATGAAAATTTTAGTTGTAGCCAAAATAGATACTGTAGTATATAACCACGGTACAAACAGGGCGGACTTTACCCTGGAAACAAGGTCATCAGAAAGGGCAAGTTGGGTTTTGCAGAATTTGCAATTGTAAGTTCTACCTTCAAGATCCACCACAAATATCCTCCCCATTTTTACACAACTGCAACTAGGGAATGAAAACCCCTTCTTTCTTAGAGCAGGGGTTTGAGGTTTTAGCCACAAAACAGAGGTGTCAAAATTCCGAAATTCCAAAAACAACAAAAGTACACCGACTTACATTACATGGGGTCCTGATTTCACTAATTACAAGGCTACCTACCTGCTATCTTTTCTGATTATGATTGTCTGTGACCTAAAGCTTTTCTACTAATTTGGTCTTACTACAGATGTTTTGTGCTGTTAAGTCATAATATTACTTTCTCTTTTTTCAAAGTAATTGCATACCTTTTTGAAAAAAAAATTACTACATACTCTACCCAAATCTATTTATAATTAATGTAATTTTTACATTCTTATATATTATTTAAAACTTTGTTACCCTTCATATTCAAGTTTCAATTTAATTACATCTTATATATAAATTTACCAATTATATGCACTTTAGAAATTAAATGAGTATCCTTTTATATTAAGAATTAATTATACCCATCCTTATTCTCTCTCCATCATATGCGCTCTCTCTCCGTCTCTCTCTCCTGCACCCTCTCTCTTTACGTCTCTTTATCTCTCAATCCCTAATTCCAGTAATATAGAGCGAAGGAAAAGAGAGCAGCAATTTCACAATTGACAACCATTAAAAAACTTTGAATCTTTGAATTCGAATTTGGGTTTTCAAAAACCATTATTTGTTTGGATTGGGTATTGTTGCGAATAATTTAAAAAATTATTTGGAGTTTATATCTCAATTTTGAGGGTGTTTTGGTGAATATTGGACTTGATTTTGGCTGAATTTCAGATTGAAAGAAGAAGAAGAAGAAGAAGAAGAAGAAGAAGAAGAAGAAGAAGAAGAAGAAGAAGAAGAAGAAGAAGAAGAAGAAGAATTGACATACATTATACTTACGAAATTATAGTAAAATTATATTATGTTGTTTATATATATACTTTTTATTTAAATATTGTATAAAAGTTGAACAATATTATATAAAAATTGTATTTAAATAGTATGATATTGTAGTTGTATATAACTGTGTAAAAATAATGTATGAAAATTGTAGATAAGTTGTATGATATATAATTAGTTGTATGAAATTTATTTTTACTATGTATAAATCAGATACAAAATATACAAAAGCCATGTTGTATAAAATTTATATTTAAGTGGTATGACATTGTAGTTGTATATAATTGAGTAAAAATAATATATTAAAGTTGTAGATAAGTTGTATAATATATAATTAGTTGTATGAAATTTATATTTAAGTGGTATGACATTGTAGTTGTATATAATTGAGTAAAAATAATATATTAAAGTTGTAGATAAGTTGTATAATATATAATTAGTTGTATGAAATTTATTTTTATTATGTATAAATCAATTGTATATCAGTCCTTCTAAAAGTTTAAGTTGCTAGAGAGGAAACACATTTATGTATTTATGTTAGCTCTGCAACGAAGTCCACACAGCTGTTACAAGTGGAAACATGCCTTAAAAGCGAAACAAGAAATAATGTGAAACACGGTGAAAGCATGTCTTAAACCTAAATGACAAATAATATGAAACACTGGACACTGAAAAATTAACATCATCCCTGATCTTGCAAGTTGATAAGTTACTGCTCCAGGGGGTGAAAGAATTACATGTACAACCTGTTTATGCAGATACTATGATGGCTCTTGAAAGTTAGCCTGACATAGAGGGTTTTTTAAGTACCCTGGACTTAAAAAAATAAAGTGGTACCAGCTTAATGGTTCATAAGATAAAGTACTTGAGTTCTTACAATATTTCTGTAGTTCAACATCATTTCAATTTGCTTTGGTAGGATACTCAAAGAATATTTTTTTCAGAAAGTTCATATGAACTTATTGCAGCATTCAACTTCAATCCCTTGATTGGAGAGAAGAGGGGAGAGAGGAGAGAAAAAAGGAAAAATGGTGTAACTAAATCTCTTGATTGAAGGCATAAATAATGGATTAAGAGACTTTTAAGGTGGATTGTATATATTTTATAACTAAAATGTATTTAGGTCGGTAAATACCAAAACATAGATATTTTTCGTAATAAGGTTTCGAATAGTGTATAGGAATAAAAAAAATCTCATAATTAAAAGTAGAAGAAAAAGCAATCTCATTAAGCCAAACGACATAACTACAAAAAGTCAAGTGGCATTGTTAAGACAAAATAAACTTCCTTTCTAACTAAAAAATATTTTGAATTTTAAATTTTGAATGAATTGGTTACTTTATTTGAATTAATAAATATCTTATAATTATCTATAAAAAAATTACCCATTTAAATTATGGAGTACTTTAAATTTGAAGCTTAAAGTAAAACAATTATATGCGGTTAAGAAAGAATAGGGAATTAAAGGTTCAAACAATTGGTCATTGACGAATTCGGATTTAGTCGGGTCCCAACGTGGATACCGGACACCAAGTGGGAAACCAAAAAAGAAGAAGAAAAGAAATTGATAGAAAATAAGAGGAGATGGTTGTGTGAATGAGACAAAAAAAAGTAAGAGCTTGATAGAAAATTGAAGGAGCAGCTGAATTAGATCCACTAATCATGCAGATACTTGAAGTATTAGTCCTTAAAATTTAGAATAAAATATATTTGTAACAACCCGGTCGGTCGTTTTATTTTCTATCCCGTTTCCCTAATTAAGACTCCATATGTGCTTTTACTGTTTTATGACTTGCGGGGATGGTTAGTTCGGGTTTGGAAGTGTTCGGGTTAAAATCAGAACACTGAGTTCCTTAATATTGGCTTAAAATGGTTAAGTTTGACTTGAGTCAACATTTTGAGTAAACAACCTCGGATGGGATTTGACGGTCCTAATAGGTTCGTATGATGATTTCTGACTTAGGCCTACATTCAGATCGGGTTTTGAATGGTCCAGGAGCGTTTCATCACTTAATATTGAAATTTGGCGCATTGAAGGTTTCCAAGTTATATAAGTTTGGTTTGGAGTAGGTTTTGGTGTTATTGAGGTCCGTTTGGCCTAGGAATAGCTTTGTATGGTGATTTAAGACTTGCACACAAAATTTTGTATCGTTCCGGATAATTTAAGTATGATTCGACGCGTTCGGAGTAAGTTACAAGAACTTGAAGTTCATAAGTTGATTTGATTTGGTTTGGGGTGCAATCCTTAGTTTTGATGTTGTTTTATTCTGACGACCCCACTGGCCGTTTGAGCATTTACACTTCGCTCGATAGTTTGAGGGCGTGAGTAGATCCGTGTGATGTATTATAACTTATGTGAATCGTCGGTTCTGATTTTCAGGTATTTCGGAGTCGGTTTAGAAGAATGAATTTCATTGTTCAAGCTTTAAGTTGAAAGAGTTGACCAAGTTTGACTTTTGTGAATTTCATCCCAGAACGTAGTTTTGATAGTTCCATTGGGTCCGGATGGTGATTTTGGACTCGCGCGTATGCCCGAATTTGCATTTAGATGTTTCTAGAAGGTTTCAACACTAGTTGGCATAAATTGGAATTTGAAGGTTTGGAAAGTTCATAAGTTCGACCGGAAGTTGACTTTGAGTATATCGGATTCAGACGTGGTTTCGGGAATTTGAATAGCTTCATCATGTCATTCGAGACTTGTGTGCAAAATTTGAGTTCATTCCGGGATGATTTGATATGTTTCGGCACGAGTTTTGGGAAATTGGAAGTTCAAAGTTCATCGATTTTGATTTGAGGTGTGATTCATTATTTCGATGTTGTTATGTGTGTTTGAGGCCTCGAGTAGGTCCGTGTTATGTTATGAGACTTGTTGGCATGTTTGGACGAGGTCTCGAGGGGCTCGGGCGCGTTTCAGATTGATTTCGAATAATTTTTCCTTCATTCTTCACTGCTGGTTCTGCTGATGTCTAGTGCACCTAGTGTTCTTCGCGATCGCGGACTAAGGGATGCGATCGCATAAGGTAAAAATTGAGGCTGAGTGGTTCTTCATCTCTTTCACGAACATGGGTCCGCATTCGCGTAAGTTACTGCAGATCGAGCATCACGTTTGCGTAGATGTGCACGCGTTCGCATTGTAGAGTTAGTTGGGCATGTCTTCATGGCTTCTTCATCGCGTTCGCGAGCCTGGGGCCGAGTTCGCATAGGTTCTTTTCGAGACTGAGCAGTTCGTGCTTCGCGATCGCATAGTGTTTTTGCAAAGGCAGTGCATCTTCTTCTTCGCGATCGCGAGGGTATTTCCGCGATCGCGATTCATTGATTCGCCAAGTGATTATAAAGTACTCTATTTCGAGGGTTTCGGTCATTTTTGCATTTTTGAAGCTATGGATCTCGGATTGAGGCGATTCTTGAATCTATCTTCGATTTTAGCTTTTGGTTAATGAATTTTAAAGAGAAATTGGAGGTTTTGGCCTAAAGTTTCATAACATGAATTTTTGAGTTTTGAACATCGATTTTGAGTCGGAATTGAGTGAAACTAGTATGGTTGGACTCGTAATTGAATGGGTTGTCAGATTTTATGAGGTTTAGATGTCTCCGAGGTGTGATTTTTGGACGGATTGGGATTTGATTTAGGATTCGATCTTTATTATTTGGAATTATTTCCTTGGGCTTTATTTGATATATTTGAGTTGCTTTTGGCTAGTTTTGAGCCGTTCAGGGGTCACTACGCGCGTGATGGCATTTTTGGAGCATCGCTTGGCTTTCTCGGTATTGTAATTTGCTTGTTCGAGGTAAGTGTCTTGCCTAACTTTGTTGAGGTGAATTGGGCGAGCATGAGATAAAAGCACGAAGGGTGTTGCCGTGCAATTGTCTTGATATCTGAGTACATTCCTCATGCTAGAAAAGTTAAGAATTGACGGTTGTAGTTTATTGGTTTCATTATGGGGAAATGATTGGTCGAGGTATTTGAAGATGCCAAATTTTGATCTCTGTTAACACTCGGTTATTGCTTTGCATATCCGTTTCATGTATTCATCTCTATTATATCGTAGTATAGTTCTATTGTTGATTTACGGTGCAGGTTTTATCAGAAAGTATCTTTTAACAAAAAAAGCCTCGTCACTAATTCGATGAGGTTAGACAAAATACTTACCAGTACATGGGATCGGTTGTACTGATAATACACTTATGTACATTGCGTACATATATTTTTGGAGTGGAGCTGCTGGTGATGTCAGGTGCTGACTCTGAAGATGCTCGTGCATTCCGGATATAGCTGCCACTTGTCCTTGGTAGCTTAGATTTTGGTAATCTGTTTATGTAAATTTCAAACAGATCGTGTAATTGTTTGTACCAACTTTGTAAATTCCAAGTCTTAGAAGCTTATGAGTCATACTGCTAGTTCTTGGGTCAATTTGTAAATGTTCAGCTAATTCTTTACTATTTTCCTATATCTGTTTTGGATTGTATTTTCTGTTAGTTGGCTTACCTAGAGGATCGAGTTAGGTGCCATCATGACTAGTGGTTTTTGGGTCTTGACAAGTTGGTATCAGAGCTCTAGGTTCATAGGTTCTACAAGTCATGAGCAAGTGTCTAGTAGAGTCTTGCTGATCGGTATGATGACGTCCATACCTATCTTCGAGAGGCTATAGGACATTTAGGATATACTTCCCATCTTTCATTCCTTATCTTGCGACATTGATTCAGCTTGAACCGTAACTCTTTGAATTCCTTTCATGCATTTGTGTGCGCACATGAGCACTCAGTATTAGCTGTGCATCGATAACTTATGATTCCATGGTTGAGGTGCGAGATGCAATTTTGGCGTGATGATGATGGGCCAGTCTGGTGTAAAGATCCGTAACATTTTCTCGTTTTAAAATAATGCCCGAATGAGTCCCCGAGTTATTTTTATTGTGGAGATTTTTAAAACGAAAGTACCCCAAGACTTAAAGAGTAAAATTTTCCAGAAAATAGGTGTTATGTGACGCACTATGCTATCGCATAACGTGTATGCGTACCACATTATGGTCGCATACACGGGCAGATCACTGCCCCATTTGAGGTCAACTATGCGGTCCAATATGCGATCGCATTTCAGTTCTGCGGGCCGCATAGCTGTCGCATTGTTGCCTTTGGTTTTGGGAGGGAAGTTATGCGACGCATTATGCGATCGCATAAAGTATATGTGGACCGCACAAAGGTCGCATACATGGGCAGTGTGTTTCGAATTTTGGCCCATCTTGAGGGCCCTTATGCGTCCGGTTCTGTGGACCGCATGTCAGGAATGTGATCGCATTCCTGACCCCATTCTTGTGTCGGGCTTCTATTTTTCTAATTTTAACACCCGACCCCAGTCCTTTTAAAACACCCTTCCCCTTCATTTTTAACCATTTTTTCGGGATATTAGAGAGAGGAAAGAGTGAGTTCTAGAGAGAGAAACTCCCAACTTCATCAAATTGGTCTTCCTTCATCACTCAAACTTGGAACTAATCAAGTAGAACACAAATTTCTTCACTCTAAGAGGTAAGCTTCCACCCCATTAACCCTAAATTTTCAGGTTTTGTTAAAATGAAACATGAGTAGGATAGTTCATAAAGACGGAGTTAAGAACCTTGCATGCATGTACCCAATCTACCATAATCTAGTTAAGGAAAATAGGTTGGGGGTAATCTTTCACTAAAGAAGGGTTATTTAATCTAAAAAGAACACCTAGTATTTGATAGAAAGCTCAAATGAGTTCAAGACATGTTCATAATTCCTAATTCTCTAAGTTTAAATGTGCCGCATTATGAATTAGATTGAAGGTGCTAGAAGGCTTGGTGATTTGAGATAGAAATTAAGGAAAAATCCCGATTCGAGGTATGTATTGCTAACTTTAACCTTCGTAGAATCCTCTTGTTGGGCCTGAGTATTTGGTATGTGTACCTTGTTTGGAAATATGTGAATTGATTGTTCAGACGTATTGAGGCGTGAGATTCTATTCTCTGATTTTCCTGGTTGATTGTCATGCTACTGTGATGTATGAAGTTGTGAAAGATGTTTGATGTGTAGTGAATGAAAGATTGATAATGTGCTCAAATGTGGGAATGTGTAAAATAGTTTAAATCCATACGTGGAAAGTAATGAAAAAGAGTATTGTGAAACAATGTAACTGAATTGGGCGATTGTGGCTACACCGTGTTCATGAAATTACTACTTGATGAGAGTTATGGTGCCTTGGCCCAAATACATAAATTGTTGATATGAACTTGTGTTCCTTGAAGTGATGATTCTTGTGATGAAATTGTTTGTGGTTGCTGTTATGAAATATGATTTTTAGGTGGGATCGGGTTGCACGCCACAACACAAAGCAATAAGCTTGATAAGGTGTGAGGCAATAAGGGTGACCGAGGTAATAAGGGTGGCTGAGGTAATAAGGGTGGCCGGGGTAATAGGGATGGAATGTGATCATTATCACTATCGAAACGAAAATTCAGGGAAACTCTTGAATATGGTGATGTTGAAAGGGAAAAAGGAGAGATTGTGAAACTTGTTGATTTTGGCTGTTTCTTTCCACGCGCATTGATTGATTGGTTCTATTACTGTCTCTTAATTGTGTATTTTTTTATTGTACTTGGGATAAAGTTTGTTCATACATACTAGTACTATTCCACAGTACTAACGTCCCTTTTGCCGGAGGCGCTACATCTTTTTATATAGATGTAGGTGGGTCCATAGCAGGTTGCTCAGCTCGCCGTTAGTGGTGCTTTCTCCTCATCCTTTCTCAGCTGTACTGGTGAGCCCCGCTTCCTCTCGGGGCCACGTGTAGTTCATGCCATCTCCTTTTGAGTATATTATGTATTGTAAGGTATAGCCGAGGCCTTGTTGCCGGCAAGTATTGTATAAACTCCTAGTACTCTTAGAGACTCCGTAGACACTATGTGGGTGTATATATATATATTTTTTGGGCAGTGGTTGTATTTGCTCGTAATCGGGGTCCGTATTGGGAAATGTTGTATCTATTATGTATGTTTTGGGAAATCTAGTATAATACTGTAAGATGAGGAAAAGAAAAATTGGATTTATTGTGGTAATCGCACAGTTTTAACTTTATTCCACTGCTTGACATAAATAATGGATGATATAAACAGGGGGAAGCGCGTTGGGTAGGAAAGGCAAAGCAGGTTCGCTTGACTGGGGTCACCCGGTTGAGTGTCGGTCGCGTCCCTCAATTTTAGGGCGTGACATCTGGAGGACTTGAGGTCGGAATTCGTCTGTAGCTTGAGCATAGAGGTGTTGATTGTGTGAGCACGTGCTTTTGGATTTATATGCCCGGTAGTGTCCCTATTACTGGAGTTTGAGACCGGATGGCTACGTGATGAGTATGATGTGACTGCTAGATGTGTTCATATGGTTTGAATGTGACGAGAAGGGTTTGCTTGAATTGTATAAGGGGCTATTGGGTGCTTGATTTCTGTCTTTATTCGACGTATAGTCTTGAGTTATGGGCGTGTTGAAGGATCTTTCATGTTGTTTGGTTGTAGAGTGAAATAAGTTTTCAATGTCGTGATATGAGTCCAGACTCATGAAGATTAAGTGATTGCGTAATAGTTATGACTGTGGAAGGGAATAGAGAGATGTTAGTTTGAGGCAAAGCAGGTGGGTTATATCCTGCGGGGTGTCCTGAGGTTTGTGTGATCCCTATGTTGTTTTGTAGCGAGTCCTCTTTTATCAGTGAATTATATGCGTTGCAATTTGGGTTTGGATTGCTTATGAGAGTTGGTTTGACTGTTAAAACGGTGAATGTGAGATTTGCAGATGATATGAGATATTAGATGGTTTGTGTTACATAAGCTTCTGAAGGATTTAGTTGAATTTCAGTACGGGATTTTGGGTAGCAACAGAGTATGGGTATTATAAGTTATTAAATGCTTTATTCCTTGTCTTTGAGCCAAGTGGGGGAGTCTTCTATCGACGGGTTGATTGTACGGTTATGTGTTGTGTTGGTTTCAGTTGAGGTATACTTGTGAATCAGTTATGGCTTATAAAGGTTGAGATTGAGGATGACTCGAGTGAAGGAATTTCTGGATGCGGGTTGTATTACACTCTATGGGTATATGGAAAACATGGAATGATTGAGTGGTTATTCGTGAAGGATGTAGTGTGCATGGGGTAAAAATTTATTTGGTCGTA
The DNA here is from genome assembly GCA_005239505.1 of Nicotiana paniculata. NCBI lineage: Eukaryota > Viridiplantae > Streptophyta > Magnoliopsida > Solanales > Solanaceae > Nicotiana > Nicotiana paniculata. Next base: position 33,040 of record ML339515.1, read on the forward strand.
TTAAGAAGGGGTCACTTTCTTGGGTGGGTGTGCTAATGGTGCACAAGCCGTTCGGTTCGTTTGGTCGGAAAAATTGAGATTTGAGTAGGGTGGAAGACTCTCGAGAATGGTTCTAATGGATGCAAGATTTAAATGCAACAATTAGGAACTTTCAGGATTGTATATGGCTAGAAACTAATATTTTCAGTGGATGGTGTCGAGACTTGTGGCGTTTTTATATCCTTATGGATTATACATTTTTTTTATCGGGAAGGTGAAAGAACAACTTGAAATTGGCAGAAGGTATCTTCAGAGTGAGTATCTCGGTTGTGGTATTTCGGGGGTTCTTAAGAGAGCGTTCAACTACTTATGGGCTTTAAGGCATGTGGTGTTATGTTAGGACCGATTGTGGTGAGTTTTGGTTAAGGGTCGTGGTGTTCTAGCAAGGAAAAGTGTCAACTTGGTAGTAGGTTGGATCATCACAATAAAAGATATGATCTGTTCTTTGGGTACTTGTGATGTGGTGAGTGTCTATAAGTGCTTCGTGGCAATGCTTTTGGGTTTTGGCAGTCTGCGTGGCTTGGATGAGATAGAGAAATTTAGTTCTGATGACTTGATTATGTGCAAATGAGTTTCGAAGAGTTTTCAATGGTTACTACCATGGTTCGAGGGGTATATATTTCCTACAGGTGTGTGGAACATATTGTGAATAGGGATTTTCTCCTGGATGAGATCAAATGGAAGGTTTTTAACTAGTTGAGTATGTAGTTTACTATGACTTTGAGTGGATTATGAGATTCTCGTACTTCTCACACGATGGCATGGTATATGCGGTATGTTATGTGGGATTGGGATTTGCATGAGAAAGGTCACGGTGTATTCTTAGGTAGCATGGACGGTTTCAGATGACTAGGTGAATGATGTTACTATCTGGTATGGCTTGATGAAAGAATACATTTCAGAAGGGGCAATGTGTTTTGATTTATGGATACTTCATTAGTATTGCGGCACTCTCCTGGTTGATCGACTGTTGATATTCAAATTTTTCTATGTGGCACGGAAGAATTTTAGAAGTATTCCTCGTGGGATGATCGTGTATGGTAGAGGTGTTAGACATTCTAGTGGTGGAGTTGGGATCACATATGGCGATTCGTGTGTTCTATGGATTTGTAGACTGGGAGTTCTCAAGAGCGGATTGTTTCATGGCTGTGGACTCTGAAGCCATGGACGAAGCTAGCCAGATGGTAGTATGTGTTATGATTCAGTCATTGTGGGTTTTCGGAGGTTTATTTATCTATTTGTGGGTGCCCAGAATTGATTTGAGGGTCCATCGGTAGTCCCAATTAGGATGTGTATTCTATACCGAATTGGATTGGTTGGCTCCATAATGCTATTGTTGAGGGAGGTGTCATGCGGTTGTTGCTGAGCTTATTCATGTTCAAAAAAAATTTCTATGAGTAAGTTTCTATGCTACGAGGAGTTGTGATTCATAGGTCTTAGGAACACATGGTGCGGTTCTATTGTGGTCTTATAGCGGAATTTGAGCGAGATGAGTAATTTGGTGTTGCACGCTTGAGGGCGTATTTGTTATGTTCTTTCGGGTTTTGTGTGGCATTGTATCGTCTGATTCTCCGTGGTTATCGTAATGCACTTTGGGTACTAGATGTCGATTTTCGCGTGATTATTGATTTTGAGCCGGGTCACTTGAGGTATATGATATGGACCAGCGTCTCGATTGAGTCGCGCATTGCGACAGAGTTATGTGGAGGTATGAATCTTTGTTTTAGAGTCGGGTGATGGTTCTACGATATGTGATGGGTTCTTATCATTTGCGTAGAGGTGGTACCCGTTGAGCTTGCGGGACGGTTCTCTTGATTGAGTCATTTTCGTGATTGAATACATTTGGATTGTTGCCTATTGGTGCAAGGATTGCACGGTTTTTGGCTCTGAGTAGTATGGGTGTTGCGTGTCAGTAGATTAGTTGGTATTCGATAAGATGGAGTTGTCAGATCTAGGATGGGTGCTATCAGATTTGATTGCGGTATATATTTGGGAGGATAATATCGGAAGTTGGCTTAGAAATTGGCTATAGTTCTTGTCGAAGGAGGGAGAGTTCCATGACTTCTTGGCCTGATAAGTGGTTACGAGTTTCTGCATGTTTCTTTTATCATTGGCAGTTTACAAAGGTTCAAAACAAGATTTTAGTTGATGTGAGGTTCCTTACCGGTGTCGAGTTGGTTATCGAGCAACTATTGCGGTCGGAAGTTATCGCTATGAGTATTTGAGTTGTGTGGTATATCTTGTGATTGTGTCGTGGGTCATGATTACAACTTGATACAACTTGTTCAGACTTATACAACGTGTAGGTTGCGAGATGCAAATATTATAAGAAATTCTGGATGAGTGAAAAATTGGATTTTAAGGCTTGTGGGCTTGGTTGAATTGATAATTTCAGTTATGTTGTGTTATCGAACCTATATGGGATAGGGTGACGTGAGGTCACCCCCAAATATGTGCATGGTAAGGTTATGCAGCGGCTTGATGGTTTGGGAACAACTCTTGGCTTGTTCGAGGATGAACGTATGTTTAAGTGGGGGAGGGCTTAATGACTCGACCGGTCATTTTGAGCATTTACACTTTGCTCGGTAGTTTGCGGGCATGAGTAGCTCTGTGTGATGTATTATGACTTATGTGAATCGTCGGTTTTGGTTTTCAGGCATTTTAGAGTCGGTTTAGAATAATGAATTTCATTGCTGAAGCTTTAAGTTGAAAGAGTTGACTAAGTTTGACTTTTGTGAATTTCACCCTAGAATGGAGTTTTGACGGTTCCATTGGGTCCGGATGGTGATTTTGGACTCGGGTGTATGCTCGGATTTGCATTTCGATATTTCTAGAAGGTTTTGGAACTAGTTGGCAAAAATTAGAAATTTGAAGGTTTGAAAAGTTCATAAATTCAACTGGAAGTTGACTTTGAGGATATCGGCTTCGGATTATGGTTCCGGGAATTTGAATAGCTTCATCATGTTATTCGAGACTTGTGTGCAAATTTTGGGTTCATTCCGGGATGATTTGATATGTTTCGGCGCGAGTTTTGTGAAATTGGAAGTTCAAGGTTCATAGATTCCAATTTACGGTGTGATTCATCGTTTCGATGTTGTTATGTGTGTTTGAAGCCTCAAGTAGGTCCGTGTTATGTTATGGGACTTGTTGACATGTTTGGACAGGGTCCCGAGGGGCTCGGGCACGTTTCAGATTGATTTCAGATTATTTTTCCTTCATTCTTCACTGCTGGTTCTGCTGATGTCTGGTGCACCCAGTGTTCTTCACGATCACGGACTGAGGGATGTGATCGCGTAAGGGAAAAATTGAGGCTGAGTGGTTCTTCATCACGTTCACGGATATGGGTCTGCATTCGCATAGGTTACTGCAGATCGAGCATCACGGTCGCGTAGATGTGCATGCGTTTGCATTGTAGAGCTGAGCTGAGCAGGTCTTCATGGCTTCTTCATCGCGTTCGTGAGCCTGGGGCCGCGTTCATGTAGGTTCTTTTTGAGACTGAGCAGTTCATGCTTCGCGATCACATAGCTTATTGCGCGATCGTGTAGTGTTTTTGCAGGGGCAGTGCATCTTCTTCTTCGCGATCGCGAGAGTATTTCCGCGATCGCGATTCATTGATTCGCCGAGTGATTATAAAGTACTCTATTTCAAGGGTTTCGGCCATTTTTGCATTTTTGGAGCTATGGAGCTCGGATTGAGGCGATTTTTGAAGCCATTTTCACTATATGAATTGGGGTAAGTTTTCTACTCGGTTTTGGTTATATTTCATGAATCTATCTTCGATTTTAGCTTTTGGTTGATGAATTTTAAAGAGAAATTGGGGGTTTTGGCCTAAAGTTTCATAATATGAATTTTTGAGTTTTGAACATCGATTTGGAGTCGGTATTGTGTGAAACTTGTATGGTTGGACTCGTAATTGAATGGGTTGTCAGATTTTGTGAGTTTTATCAGGTTTCGAGGCGTGGGCCCGGGTGTGATTTTTGGCCGGATTGGGATTTTATTTAGGACTCGATCTTTATCATTTGGAATTGTTTCCTTGGGCTTTATTTGATATATTTGAGTTTCTTTTGGCTAGTTTTGAGCCGTTCAGAGGTCACTACGCCCGTGATAGCATTTCTGGAGCATCGCTTGGCTTGATCTGTATTGTAATTTGCTTGTTCGAGGTAAGTGTCTTGCCTAACTTTGTTGAGGGAATTTTTCCTCCTATCTTACGTTGTTTGCTACATGCGGGGGTGGTCCATATATGAGGTGACGAGTGTATATGTATGTGCCGGGGTTAATCATGCCCGGGGGTAGATTATGTTATAATTATGTCTTGTAGAACTACGTGACCTTCTTGATTCATGCCTCACTTGACTTCCAGATACTAAGAACATAGTATTAGATATTAGAAATCAAGACTTAGTCTATTATAACTTGATCAAATTTGATAGGATTCTGAGAATACATTGATGCGTCTAATTCGGTCCTCCCTATGTGTAATCATTAATACATTGCTACAACCGATCTTCTTGAGATACTAGATTCTATACTTGTGTTGTGGATCATTTGTGATATTTGTGGAAGTATTTGAATAATACAGTTCTTGAGGGTTTATTTAACCATTGTTGGCTTGGAAAGTTGTGATTGGGATTTGTTTGGAATATCCGTTGAAAAAACTCCCCTTGATGTTATTTATGCTTCCTGCCTTGTTTGTCATTGATATACATATGCTTGGTAAGGAAAAGTGTAAAGCACGAAGGTGATGCCGTTCCATTGTTTGTACATTATCATGTGAGGGAGAGTGTAAAGCACGAAGGGTGATGGCGTTCCATATTATTGAGAGTAAAAGCAGCACAAAGGGTGATCCTGTGCCACGTTATGTGAGTGTAAAGCACGAAGGGTGATGCCGTGCCATGTTATGAGAGTGTAAAGAACGAAGGGTGATGCCGTTCCATTTTATCTATACTGTTATGCTTTTATATCATCGTAAGGTCATGGCACAATGGGTGTTTCCGTGCAGGCGAGGATGAGGGACATGCGTTATGTTGTGATATTTGTTCTCCTGTGTATATATTTATGTCTTTACCTTGAGCTATTATTGTCGCAATCTCATATCTGGTGTGACTTGTTGCTATTGTCATGTCATTTGTCTCTATATCAATTGTTGTTGTGTCGCTCATATCTTCTGCTTGTTTAACATGAAAATATCATGCCTATTTTCCTGCTTTTATAATTACACTCATGTCGTATCTATTCTGTTTCACTTGGTACAAGCCTTCTACCATGCTAGTCATTCATGCCTCTACTTGTTAATTGGTAAAGATCATGCACTTGCTTCTTATTTGTTATATCTGTACTTAGGCCTCCATCATGCTAGTTAGTTGAAGTTGATATTCCTTGTTTCCAATTGCTTTCATCACTCACATGCTTTTTGCGTAGTCTTTTATTGTTACCCACATGTATATCCTCGTTCATAGCTACTTATGTATTTCCTACTTTGCAATTCCTATTATCGGTATTTCTGCCATCTGGTTGGTTCTGTTATACGTAAATTGGATGAGGATGAGATAAAAGCACGAAGGGTGTTTCCGTGCAATTGACTTGATATCTGAGTATATTCCTCATGCTAGGAAAATTAAGAATTAACGGTTGTGGTTTATTGGTTTCATTCTGAGGAAAGGATTGGTCGAGGTATTTGAAGATGCCAGATTGTGATCTCTGTTAACACTCGGTTATTGCTTTGCAGTTTCATGTATTCATCTCTATTATATTGTAGTATAGTTCTATTGCTGATTTATGGTGAAGGTTTTATCAGAAAGTATCTTTTAACAAAAAAAGCCTCATCACTACTTCGACGAGGTTAGACAAAATACTTACTAGTACATGAGGTCGGTTGTACTGATACTACACTTTTGTACATTGCGTACAAATATTTTTGGAGCGGAGCTGCTGGTGATGTCGGATGTTGACTCTGAAGATGCTCGTGTATTCCGGATATAGCTTCCACTTGTCCTTGGTATCTTAGATTTTGGTAATTTGTTTATGTAAATTTCAAACAGATCGTGTAATTATTTATACTAGCTTTGTAAATTCTAAGTCTTAGAAGCTCATGAGCCGTACTACCAGTTCTTGGGTAAATTTGTAAATTTTAATCTAATTCTTTTACTATTTTCCAATATCTCTTTTGGATTGTATTTTCTGTAGTTGGCTTACCTAGCGGATCGAGCTAGGTGCCATCACGACTAGTGATTTTTGGGTCGTAACATTTACGTACCCCGAGAGTTCAAGAGAGTCCGTATTATGTTTACAAACTTGTTGATATGCTTAGGGCTGTGCATAATTTGGTAAATACCGAATTATCGTACTGAAACCAAAAAAATTGGTATTTGGTATTCGATATTTTGGTATTCGGTGTGGTATTTGGTTTAAGTTTTAAAAACCTATTGGTATTAGGTATGATATTTAATATTCTAAAATTAAATACCGAAATATCGATACCGTAAAGAAATATATATTATACTACACAATACACATATTATTAATTATAACATAAGTATAAGAATCTTAAATTTTACTTTCCTTTATTCTCTAAGTTTATCAGTTAACTCTAAGCAAGTAACAAGACATTTCTAATGATCAAATTTATTTTTTATGTACAATTTTCTCTATCTAGGTTGTATTTGCTAGTTTTGGACAAAACTTTTATCAACAAATATTTTTAGTTTTGTACTTTTGAGTAGTTTTGTACTTTTGAGTACTTTAATTTAGGATATTATAGTCCATGACTCTATGTATTAGTTAGTATTCAAACCAAATAAACCGAAGTTACCAAACCCAATAAACCAAAATCGAAAGGATAAAAACTGAACCATACCGAATTTAATCAGGTACGATATTGGTATTGCATTTTAAGAAAACGAATACCGAACCGAAATGTCTAAATACCATACCGTACCAACCAACAAACACCCCTAGGTATGCTTGGTTGGGGTCCGGGGGGCCTCAGGTAGATTTCAGATGGTTAAAAGAGTGAAATGGGACTTGGAATGACTGCTGAAGCCTGCTGGTGGAATGTTTTGGTTTCCTTCTATGAGATCGCGGGGATAGGTCTTTGATCACGAAGGGTTGATGATCACTGATGGGAACTTGTTCTACTTGATCACGAGGGGAGTTCTACAATCACGTAGCTGGAGTAGTCGACACATCGCGAACACATGGCTCAGATCGCGTTCACGTAGAGGAAAGACATGGCTGAGGGGTTCATGTGCATTTTGTTCATCGCGAACGCGTGATGTAGTTTGCAATCGCATAGGTCTGAAGGTCAGTGCATCGCGTCCGCATGAAGTTTTCTACATTCACATAGGGATAAATTGTGGGCAGTATAAATTGTGCTTCGCGATTGCCAAGCAAATTCCACGATCACGAACAAGGAATGTCTGGGCAGTGAATCATTAAAAATCGGGATTTTGGCCATTTTGTTCACTCCTCTCATTTATTGGCTGATTTTGGAGCTTCTTAAAGAGGTATTTTCACCTAGCATCTTGAGGTGAGTGTATTCCGCACAATGTGAGTTTAATACCTAGACTATGGATAGATCTTAACATGAAAATTATAGAAATATTAGCATTTTGGTGGAAAACCTAGGTTTTGATAAAAATGAGATTCAACCACGAAGATAATTATGGAATTGGGTAGAAATTATATATTTGAATTCCTGAGGTTATGGTAACACTTATCTTTGAAACTTTTCGAAATCCGGATACGTGGGCGGATTTTAGGAATATTCCAATTTGGGTTGGGTAATTACTCTAATAGCTAAATTATGAGCTTGTGAGCATATGATGATTAATCTATATAACATTTGGTTAGCTTCGGATTGTTCGGCACCAAGTTGAGGCTTTATAACGAATTTGTAGGCTGGAAAGTGAGCTTTGAGATGAGGAAGTCTCTTGCCTAACCTTGTAAGAGGGAATTTACCCCATAGGTGTGTTAAATTACCATTTCCTTCTAATTGTGGGGGATACGTACGCACGAGGTGACGAGAGTCCGTGCATAGCTACAAATCATGCTTAAGTCCGGGTAGTCTAGGACCCAAATCATGAAATACTTGTATTGTTTGTACTCTACTGATTAATTAAGTGCCTATATTATATTGCAACTTGATAAAGGATTCATAAAGACCAAATTTCACTTACTTTGAGCTATGGTGGGTTACTTGACCGTTAATAAAAATTATGCCTCCTTGTGTATTAGTCTTGTGATAGCTTTTAAATTAGATGTTCATAGAGTATTCTCTCGTCTTGTGGAGCGGGCTGAACACCTCAGCAGTATAATAAATGCATCTATGGTTCGCGCCGCTCGACCCTCTGCAGTGTACACATTATTCTAGATCGGGCCATGCGACCTCGGCATAAATCATGCGTGATAATGCTTGGAGCCCGAATACACTTGATATTATTTTTATGACTCCAGAGGTTATAATTTATTTAATGGTCTGAAATTGTTGAAGTTATCATGTGTTAATTGGAAATATTTCTTTTGAGTTGATTGTCAGCTAAAGAACCATTTATTCATTTCTGGTTACTGTGTTATCATTATTACTTATGTATTCCATGCCTATTTAGAATTTCTGTATTTTAATTTTGGCCCGTTGTAAGTGTTGATGTTGACCCCTCGTCACTAGTTCTTTGAGGTTAGACTGGATACTTACTGGGTACATATTGTTTATGTACTCACGCTACATTTATGTATTAACCGTGCGGGATATAAGGCAGGTGCATCCGGCATTCATTCAGGCGCGTATCCCTGATACCCTAAGGCATGGTGGTGAGTTGCTCTCTGAGTCCGTTCTGCAGCACTCGCAGTTTCTCTTTTCTATTTACTTTCTGAGTATCCTATTTCAGACAGTAGCATATGTGTTTTGTATATTCTACTAGTTGCTCATACACTTGTGACACCGGGTCTTGGGAATATGCTAGTAGACACTTTATGGCTTTTGAGTATTTATTTCACCTTATTTGATCTTTTATTGGTTTACGCTTTTATTTATCAAATTTTCCACTTCTCATTACTTAATAAATAAAAATCAACTACTTTGAGATTTATTAAAAAGAATAAATACATGGCTAGTTCATCGTTGGCTTGCTTAGAAGCGACGTTGGGTGCCACGGCCTATAGGAGAAATTGAGTCGTGGAAACATGGTATTAGAGAACTAGGTCACTTAGGTCTCACAAGTCATGAGCGTGCCTCATAGATTTATGTGGATCGGTGCGAAGACGTCTGTACTTATCTTCGAGAGGCTATAGGGTGTTAGAAAACTACTCTTTCTTCATCTCCTATCGTTCAGTTCATGTTGTGCTAAGTATCTTCCTCTTATTCTCTCACAGATGGTGAGAACACGCATGACAGATGTACCTAACCGTGGGGGAGTTGATCCCCCTGTTTCTAGAGTTCGAGGGAGGAATCTAGCTCATGGTAGAGGACGAGAACGTCCTAGAGTTGCTCCAGTTGTGCCACTAGTGGACAGTGGAGGATCCTGTTATTGAGGAGCAGGACGGGGTGCCTGTAGCGGAGCCAGCCCCAGTGAATTTCATGTCCGCATTACGATTCCAGGAGGTCATGGGCCGTATGCTGCAGTTCATGGATTCTATGAAGGAGGCTGGTTTATTTCCAGCAGACCCAACCACATCTCGGGCCGGAGGGGGAGCACATACCCCTACCACTCAAGCTCTAGGGCATGCAACTGCCTTATATTAGACCCCGGGCACACTACCCGTGGGCGGAGCTCAGCCAGTTGCAACAGATATACCTGAGCCCAGACTAGCTGTCGCCGATGAGCCGAAGAAGCTATTGGATAGATGGGCCAAGCTACATCCTCTTGTCTTCGGAGGTGAGCAACATGAGGATTCCCAGGACTCTATTGATCGTTGGAGGGACAGACTGCACAACATGAGGATATTGGAGTCCCACGGGGTGGACTTTACCACCTTTCAGCTGGAGGGCAGGGCCCATAGATGGTGGCAGTCCTATCTTCTCGGCACGATAGTAGGTTCTCCTCCCTTTAATTGGGAACAGTTCACACATCTCTTTTTGGAAGATATATTCCACCCTCTTAGAGGAAAGAATTGCGATTTCAGTTCGAGCAGCTTTAGTAGGGATCAGATGTCGGCGATCGACTATGAGGCGAGATTCTATGAGTTGTCTCACCACGCACTTATAATACTTCTCTCTTGCATCACCTTTGAATAAGTTGAACCAGAAGGTTGCCCCATTCTGATGGTCTAATGATTGCGAGGAGAGCTTTCAGAAGCTCAAGATAGATTTGACTACGACACCGGTTCTAGTGTTGCCTTCCGGTTCAAGTATGTATATTGTGTATTGTTCATGTGTTGGAATGTGTTGTGTATTGATTCACGATGGGAGAGTTATTGCATATGCTTCGCTCCAGCTAAAGCCCCATGAGAAGAATTACCCCGTACACGATTTGGAGTTGGCCATGATAGTTCATGCTCTCAAGATCTGGAGGCATTATCTTTATGGGTGTCCTGTGAGGTTTACACCGATCATCGCAGATTGCAACATTTGTTCAAGCAGAGGGATATCAACTTGAGGTAACACAAGTGGCTTGAGTTACTAAAATATTATGATTTCACCATCTTTTATCATTCGGGAAAGGCGAATATGGTTGCAGATGCCTTGAGTAGAAAGTCAGAGAGTATGGGTAGTTTGGCATTCATTTCAGCAGAGGAGAGGCCATTAGATTTGGACATTCAGTCCTTGGCTAATAGACTTGTGAGATTGGATATTTCAGAGCCCAACCAAGTTCTTGCATGCGTCGCCGCCCCATGAGAAAAAATACACCGTACACGATTTGGAGTTGGCCGTGATAGTTCATGCTCTCAAGATCTGGAGGCATTATCTTTATGGGTGTCCTATGAGGTTTACACCGATCATCACAGATTGCAACATTTTTTCAAGAAGAGGGATATCAACTTGAGGTAACACAAGTGGCTTGAGTTACTAAAAGATTATGATATCACCATCTTTTATCATCCAGGAAAGGAGAATATTGTTGCGTATTCCTTGAGTAGAAAGGCGAAGAGTATGGGTAGTTTGGCATTCATTTCAGCAGAGGAGAGGCCATCAAATTTGGACATTCAGTCCTTGGCTAATAGACTTGTGAGATTGGATATTTCAGAGCCCAGCCGAGTTCTTGCATGCGTCGCTGCTCAACCTTCATTATTCGAGAAGATCAAGGCTCGTCAGTTTGATGATCCTCACTTGTTGGTTCTCAGAGAGTCGATACTATAATGTGGTGCCAAAGAGGTTGCTATCGATGAGGATGGAGTTTTACGACTCTAGGGTTGCCTATGTGTCCCTAATGTTGATGGATTGAGGGAGAAGATCCTAGAGGAGACACACAATTATCTATTCACCTAGGTGCTACAAAGATGTATCGCGACCTGAGGCAGCATTATTGGTGGCGGCGGATGAAGAAGGACATAGTTGAGTATGTAACGAGGTACCTAAATTGCTAGAAGGTTAAATATGAGCATCAGAGGCCAGGTGGCCTACTCCAGCATATGGTTATACCTAAGTGGAAATGGGAGCGCATTACTATGGACTTCGTAGTTGGGTTACTGCGGACCTTGAGGAAGTTTGATGCAGTTTGGACCAATGTAGACAGGTTCACCAAGTTGGCACATTTTACTCCGATTGTGACTACGTAATCTTCAGAGAGATTGGCCCAGTTTTACATCCAGTAGATTGTTCGGTTGCATGGTGTGCCTGTTTCTATCTTATCAGATAGAGGCCCTCAATTTATTTCGCATTTCTAGAGGGCAGTACAGAGTGAGTTGGGGACTCAGGTAGAGCTCGATACATCCTTTTATCCATAGACCGACGGACAGTTAGAGCGGACGATTCAGATCTTGGAGGATATGCTCAGAGCATGTGTGAATGAATTCGGAGGGCAGTGGGATTGATTCTTGACTTAGGCCGAGTTTTCTTATAACAACAGTTATCAGTCCAACATCGAGATGGCTCCATTTGAGGCTTTGCATTGTCGATGATGTCGTTTTCCCATCGATTGGTTTTATCCCGACGAGGTTAGGTTATATGGTACTGATTTAGTGAAGGATGCCTTGGAGAAAGTGAAGTTGATTCAGGAGCGACTTCTCACAGCACAGTCCAGATAGAAGAATTACGTGAAGCAGAAGGCGCGTGATTTATCATTTATGGCGGGAGAGAAGGTTCTCTTGAAAGTCTCGCCGATGAAGGGAATCATGAGGTTCGGGAAGAAGGGAAATTTGATCCTAAGGTTTATAGGCCAATTTTAGGTGTTGAGACGGGTTGGGGAGGTTGCTTATGAGCTTGATTTACCTCCTAGTCTATCAGAAGTTCATCCGATTTTCCACGTGTCTATGCTACGGAAGTATCATGCCGACAGGTCGCATGTGTTAGGCTACAACACGGTTCATCGAGATGAGAGCCTGGGTTATGAGGAGGTGCCAATTGCCATTGTTGACAGGCAGGTTCGCCAGTTGAGGTCCAAGAAGATTTCCGCGGTAAAGTCTTAGTGGAGGGGTAAACCAGTCAAGGAGGTGACTTGAGAGACCGAGGAGGACATGCAGAGCATATATCCACACCTATTAGGCACTCCATGTATGATCTTAGACCCATTCGAGGACGAACGTTTGTTTAAGATATGGAGAATGTAACGACCAGACCGGTCATTTTGCTTTCTAGATCCACGGTCCCCTAATTAAGACTCCTCGTATGTGCTTCTGCTATTTTTTGACTTGGGTGGTGGTGGTGTTTTTAGTTTTGGAAGAGTTCGGGTTGAAATAGGAACACCTAAGTTCTTAATATTAGCTTAAAATGGTTAAGTTTGACTTGAGTCAACATTTTGAGTAAACGATCTTGGAACTGGGATTTGACGTTCCTAATAGGTTGGTATGATGATTTCTTACTTAGGCATATATTCGGATCGGGTTTCAGATAACCAGGGAGCGTTTCAACGCTTAATATTGAAAGTTGGTGCATTGAAGGTTTCCAAGTTCTTTAATTTTGTTTTGGAGTAGGTTTTGGTGTTATCGAGGTTCTTTTGGGATTTCGAGCCTGGGAATAGCTCTGTATGGTGATTCAAGACTTGCACGCAAAATTTGGTGTCATTCGGGGTAGTTTAAGTATGATTCAGCGCGTTCGGAGTAAGTTGGAAGAACTTGAAGTTCATTAGTTGATTTGATTTGGTTTGGGGTTCAATACTTAGTTTTGATGTTGTTTTACGTACTCTGAGGGTTCGAGCGAGTTTGTATTATATTTACAAACTTGTTGGGATGCTTGGTTGGGGTCCCGGAGGCCTCGGGTGGATTTTAGATGGTTAACGAAGTGAAATGAGACTTGGAATGACTGCTGAACCCTACTGGTGCAGTTTTTTGGTGTCCTTCTATGCGATCGTGAGGATAGGTCCACGATGGTGAAGGGTTTATGGTAATTGATGGGAACTTGTTCTACGCGATCGCGAGGAGAATTCTGCAATCGTATAGATGGAGCAGTCGATGCATCGCGAACACATGGCTCAGATCGTGTTCGCGTAGAGGAAAGGCATGGCTTGGGGGTTCACACGCATTTTGTTCATCGCGAATGCGTGATGTAGTTCGCGATCGCGTAGGTCTGAAGGTCAGCGCAACACGTTCTAATAGCTAGGGATTTTAACGTACTATTTACTCTTTTTTGCTTGGGTTTTGGGGGAAAAAAGTGTTAAGGTATTACCGAAAACTAACTCAAGGTTCTTACTTGCAGGTTTTGGTCAAAATGAAGCAAAGAGGCCAAAACGAACTTAAAAAGGAGCCAATATTGCACAAGTCCTGAACTCAACTGAGCGCTGACAACGCCAATTTTACGTTGTAGCGTAAGCTCTTCCGCTGAGGTAGATTACTGAGCGCGGCCGCAGAAGTAAGGTTCATAGAGATGAAATTGGACTCACTTGGACCGCTGACCGCATCATAAAAGCGCGGCCCAAAGCCATTAGCGTGGCCGCGGAAAAATTCCGTTGAGAGCGGAAATGGAGAATCAAAGAACCTGCAACCTTGGGCCAACCATGAAACGCGGTCAGCATTTATTTTACGTAGCCGAGAAAATTTCCTAATACTGAGGCGGTAAGAATTCGCTAGGAGCAGAATCAAGGTTCAGAGAGTTCAAATCAAAGCCAAAGTGAAGAAACGCGGTCCGCGAACATTTTACGCGATCGCGGGTAAGGATCTTGGGGAGGTTGCTTTTACGCTGACAACGTAGTCCAGCCCAGGCCAAGTCCAAACCTGAAGAAACGCGGTCCACGCTCGTTATTTCACATCCGCGAAAGCTCTTCCGCTGAGGCACCCATTATTCCGCTGACAGCGTAACAGGGGCATTTTTGTCCAGTAATTTCAACTGTGTATAAATAGTTCTTTTTCACATTTTTAGGTCATCTTTTTTATCAGTGAGCTCGTGAACAACAACCTTTTTGCCTTTTGAGTAATTTTAGAGTAGCTTTAGCTTATAATCTTAGATTTTATCTTTGTATTTAACATTTATGGCTATTATTTCATCTACGTATATGATTTCCACTTTGATGAGTAGGTAGACCCATTAGCTAGGGTTGTGACCCAACCCTAGGGTGGGTATTTAATGGGTCTTTAATTTTAGGGCTTGATTGTTTATGGGTTAGTGATGTTTATCTTGTTTCATGCTTTATCTATTGAATTGGTGGTTGCAAACACTAATTCATGCCTTTTTGACTAGGGCTCTTCTTGAGAAAGAGGACCCAAGTCTAGGTAAAATAGGCTAACAAGGAATTGGGGTGAATTCAAGCGATTGATAGCTCCAATTAAAGGGTTAAACCTAGAGATAGTAATACCCAACTTGAGCCAATTTCATTTGCACTGTTTGAACTCCCAATTAGGCTTGAGAAAGCCAATTCGGGCAAAGTCACCCAAACTACCGAGAGGTATAGGGTTAGTAATTGAGTGTGAGGTTACATCACGATCCCAGATACAACAAGTTTGTCCTAAATTCTAGATCCCATTAGATACTTGCCTAGGTGTAAATCACTTCCCTAGTGCCTTTTATTAATTGAGAAAACCCTTTACAAAAACATTATACTTAGCTTCTTCATAGTAGTCAATAGCAATACTAATAGACTAGAATCAAACCAACTTATGACTAGAAGTGTAATTACCGACAAAATACATAGCTAGGTCGGATAGGAACCCAATTCCCATCTTATAACTCCCTGTGGATATCGATCCCGACCTTTCGGGTAAAAGCTACATCGACCCCTCCTCGCTATTCTATAGTGGTATAGGGTTGGAGCTGGTCACTTTTTGGTGCCGTTGTCGGGGATTTAAACGGTTTTGGCTATCTATCTGACTAGTTGTGTGTATTGTTTTTCTTTCCTTCTATTTTATTAACTTGTGTGTTTTAGTCGCTCTAGGTACAAATGGCTGATCCTCTTGGAAATATTCTCCCAGGGGAGGAGGTAGAAGATAATGGTGATGATGAGGTGCATCTAGTACCTCAAGCTCAAAGAAGAGGTCGTCAGGCCAATGAAAATATACCAGACCCTCCCCCACCTCCTCCAAGAGCAGCTCCTCGGGTGCTTCCAAATGAAGGATATGCTAGTGCGATTGTCCCACCCCGAATCCGGGCAGGAAATTTCCAGATTACAAATGTGACGTTGATGCTATTGGAGCAGCGAGGGTATTTCACAGGTGCTCCCCATTATAATGCATATAAACATCTAAAGGATTTGTGGATACCTATTGGGGAAGCAAACATAAAAACGTGTCGGAGGATGCATTGAGGCTTAGACTGTTCCCTTTTTCACTTAGAGGGAAAGCATTGAACTGTCTCGAAAGACTCCCCAACCATTCCATCACTACGTGGGATGAGTTGGCGGACAAGTTTATTGCCAAGTTTTTCTCACCTGGACATATGGCAGCCTTAAGGGATGAAATCTTAGCTTTCAAGCCAGAACCTAATGAGCATCTTCATGAAATATGGGAGAGATATAGAACTATGGTCAAGGAATGCCCCAATAATGACATGATAGAAGCTATGATCCAACAAACATTTTACCGGGGTATAAATACGACCAATAAATGTGTAGTGAACCAGTTAGCTGGGGGAATTTTATGAAATTGTCTTATGATGAAGCGTGTGATATTCTTGATGAAATGGATGACACTTCTTCAGCATGGCAAAGTCGGAAATGTTCCTCAAGGTGACCCGAGTGTGATCAATCTTCATAAGGAACTCCAAGACCATGGACAATCCACCGCTGAGTTAACAACAACTATGAACCAACTTTCCAAACACAGATTCAGCAAATCCAAGGACTAAAGCAAGTACATGCAATGGAAGGGGTCAATCTCAGGAGAAGACAAAGTGGCCAACAAATGCAAAGCAACAATGATCAAAGTGAGCAAGGTGTAAGTGATTACAACAATGATGATTCATATGATGACCAGAGTGAGGATGTGATGTATGCAAACAACTATCAAGGACAACGGAGTAATGCTCCAAACCAACAATGGAGATCTCAAGGGAATAATCAGAATTGGAACAATCAAGGGCAAGGAAATTGGAAAACAAATGAGGGAACAATAATCAGAATTGGGGTGGCAACAACAATTGGAATATCAATAACAACATCAATTGGGGTGGAAATGGAAATCGGGGGCCAGAATTTCAAAGGCCCCCAATGTATCAGTAACCCAACAATCATCCTCCGTATCAATCTCAAGGTCAAAGTTCGTCAAGAAATGATATGGGCCGGATCGAGAATATGTTAAAAAAGATGATGGAGATTACTGCCAATTCTGATGCTTAAATTGCCTTCCACACTACCTCCATCTGCAATCTTAATGTCCAAATGGGTCAAATCTGGAAAGCTTTAAACACTCGCCCTAATGGGGCACTACCTAGTGACATGTTAGTAAAACCAAAGGGCGGGAACAATAACAATACTGGGCATGCAATGGCGGTGACCACAAGGAGTGGTCGAGGTGGTGAAGCAAGTACCTCTAAGGAAAAGAGAGTTGTATGTGATGATGATGAAATACAAAATGATGATGTTCCTATAGTTGATGATCAAGTGAGTGAAGAGCAATTGAATGGTGAAGTGAGGATTGATATGAATGACAATGAGGAGGAGACGCAAAATGACATGAACCTGTCTAGGGAACATGTAATAGACATACACGAGCCGGTAGTGCCAAAAGCCAAGGCTCTTTTGCCAAGGCCTCCTCCACCTTATGCTCAAAGACTGGCAAAGCAGAAAAATGAAACTCAATTCAAGAAGTTCATAGAGATAATGAAGAGCTTGTCAATCAACGTGCCATTAGTGGAAGCTCTTGAGCAAATGCCGGGATACGCCAAGTTTATGAAAGACTTGGTGACTAAAAAGAGATCTATGGAATGTGAGACCATCAAAATGACTCACCAAATAAGTTCCATTGTGCACTCGATAGCTCCCAAGCTTGAAGATCCCAGCGCATTTACAATCCATTGTATCATTGGAAGTGCGGATTTTGCAAAGGCATTGTGTGATTTGGGTGCAAGTATATATTTGATGACTTACTTCGTCTTCAAAACTTTGGGTATTGGTCAACCAAGAGCAACTTCAATGAGATTACAAATGGCGGATAGAACAATGAAGTGGCCCCTTGGTATTATTGATGATGTTATTGTACGGGTCGACAAATTTATCTTGCTTGCTGATTTTGTGATCCTCGACTGCAAGGTAGACTACGAGGTGCCGATAATCTTGGGAAGGCCATTCCTGGAAACAGGAAAGGCCTTGGTGGATTTTGAAGCCGGTGAGCTCACCTTCCGGGTGCACGATGAAAATGTTGTCTTCCACGTGTGCAAGTCAATGAGGCAACCAAATAGTACCTATGTTTGCTCTTTTGTGGATCTAGTGACAGAAGTGATAATTGATGATACAAGTTCAACGATCACTGTGGAAGATCCCATGGAAGTTGTCTTGTTGAACCATGAGAATGATGTAAGGTATGTCTTGGTTGAATGTGCTAATGCATTTCAAGGAAGTGGCTCCTATTATTATGGTCACCGAAAGCTATCCTTGGACTTGGAAAATCGGAGGACTCCACTGACAAAGCCTTCAATTCAGGAGCCACTAACTTTGGAGTTGAATCCTCTCCCATCACACCTCAGGTATGAATTCCTGGGCCCTTCTTCTAAATTACCTGTTATTCTTTCTGCTTGTTTAACCAAATTGCAGGTAAACTCAACTCTTGAAGTGCTCCAAATGAGAAAAAAGGAAATTGGATGGACCTTCGCTGATATTCGGGGCATAAGCCCTGCCTTTTGCATGCATAAAATTATACTTGAGGATGATGAAAAACCGTTTGTGGAACATCAACGGAGGTTGAACGAGGCAATGCAAGAGGTGGTCAAAAATGAGATTATCAAATGGCTTGATGCAGGGGTTATCTATCCAATCTCAGACAGTGCATGGACTTCACCGGTGCAATGTGTGCCGAAAAAGAGGGGTATGACCGTGATGAAAAATGAAAAGAATGAGTTGATCCCTACTTGGACCGTGACTGGTTGGAGGGTATGTATGGACTACAGGAAGCTGAACAAGGTGACCCAAAATGATCACTTTCCATTGCCATTTCTGGACCAGATGTTAGATAGACTTGCCAGGCGAGCCTTCTATTATTTCTTGGATGGCTACTCAGGTTACAATCAGATTCTTATAGCCCCATAAGATCAAGAGAAAACTATCTTCATCTGCCCATATGGGACCTTTGCATTCTCTAGGATGCCGTTCGGATTGTGTAATGCACCTGCTATATTTCAGCGGTGCATGACGGCAATATTTACGGACATGGTGGAGGACTTCCTTGAAGTCTTTATGGATGATTTTAGTGTGGCTGTAGACTCATTTGAAGAATGCTTGAAAAATCTTGACAAGGTTCTAGCCCGATGTGAAGAGACAAATCTTGAGCTCAATTGGGAGAAATGCAACTTTATGGTTGAGGAGGGCATTGTCCTCGGCCATAAGATCTCAAAATATGGAATCGAAGTGGACAAGGCTAAAATAGAAGTGATTTCAAAGTTACCTCCTCCGACTTCCGTCAAGGGAGTTAGAAGTTTTCTTGGGCATGTGGGGTTCTATCGGAGGTTCATCAAAGACTTTTCCAAAGTGGTGAATCCCCTATGCAAGCTATTCGAGAAGGATGCAAGGTTTGATTTCAATGAAGAATGCATGAAGTCCTTTGAGCTCTTGAAGTATAAATTAACAACCACTCCAATAATTACCACACCAAATTGGATCTCACCCTTTGAGATTATGTGCGACGCAAGTGATGTTGCGGTAGGAGCGGTCTTGGGGAAACGGGTGAACAAGATATTTCATCCGGTGTACTATGCAAGACAAACTATGAAAAATGCCCAGGTTAATTATACATTGATGAAGAAGGAATTGTTAGCAGTTGTGTTCGCAATGGAGAAATTTAGGCCTTATCTCATGGGCGCCAAAGTGATTGTTCACACCGATCACGCTACGCTCTGGTATTTGATGACAAAGAAGGACTCAAAAGCTAGACTGATGAGATGGGTTTTTTTTCTTCAAGAATTTGACCTCGAGATCATTGATAGAAAGGGTAGTGAAAATAAGGTTGCGGATCATTTGTCCCGGCTAGAACAGCAAGGGAGGCCAAAATATGGTATTGAAATTAATGATGCTTTCCCGGATGAGCAACTCCTCTCGGTTTCTATGAATGATATGCCTTGGTTTGCGGATGTTTCCAATTTCATTATTATCGGGATTGTCCTGTGTGATCTCTCTTCTAACCAAAGGAAGAAACTCAAACGGGACAGTTTGGACTATTATTGGGATGAGCCCTACTTGTTCAAGATTTTCAATGATGGAGTGATTCGTAGGTGTGTCCCAGANCCTTGTATAGAGATGCCAGTGAGCTTGTCAAGAGATGTGATGAATTCCAGAGAGTTGGAGGAATATCAAAGAAGGATGAAATGCCCCTCAAAACTATTCTTGAAGTTGACATTTTTGATGTGTGGGGCATAGACTTCATGGGCCATTTTGTTAGTTCGTGTGGCAATACTTACATTCTTGTGGCGGTTGATTATGTTTCGAAGTGGGTCGGATCTGTGGCTTTGCCTAACAACAAAACCCGGAGTGTAGTAGATTTTCTCAAGAAAAACATTTTCACACGGTTTGGGACGCCTTCGACAATTATAAGTGATGGGGGGGGGGTCTCATTTCTGTAATAAGGCATTTGATATTTTGCTTGCTAAATATGGTGTCAATCACAATGTCTCTACCCCTTATCATCCCCAAGCTAGTGGGCAAGTGGAGGTTTCAAATAGGGAAATCAAAAGCATGTCAAAAACTGTGAATGCCAATAGAACGGATTGGTCAAGGAAGCTAGATGATGCGCTATGGGCTTATAAGGCTGCATTTAAGACTCCGATCGGTATGTCTCCGTACCAGTTGGTGTTTGGTAAAGCGTGTCATTTGCCGGTTGAGTTATAACATAAAGCATTGTGGGCCTTGAAGAGGTTAAATCTTGAGTGGGATATTTCAGCAAATCTCCAGGTAGAACAACTAAATGAGCTAGATGAATTTCATTTTCATGCCTATTCAAGTTTATCATTGTCCAAGGAGAAGATGAAATACTTGCATGATAAATATGCCAGAAACAAGGAATTCAAAGAGAGTGATTTGGTCATTCTCTTCAACTCCCGGTTGCATATGTTTCCGGGCAAGCTAAAGTCCAAATGGAGTGGTCCCTTTGAGGTAGTGCATGTAACACCCGTTGGTGCTCTTGACTTGAAGAACAAAATGGTGAAATATTCCAGGTCAATGGGCATCGTGTGAAGCATTACTTGGGAAAGTTTGATGACAGCCACGCGGTGGCTTTGATAAAGTTTCAATGTTGATGGTAACTGGCGTCGTGCCGCGACGTTAAATCAGGCGCTTCTATGGAGGCAACCCAAGTGATTTTTTCCTTCTTTTTCATTTTTTTTCTTAGATTAGGCTCTTTTGAACTAATTGGTTATGAGATATTTATAGGAATTGTTTGATACAGTGCAGGACAAAACTAGAGAAAATTGGCTAAGTGTGCATTGGACCAATGTCGCGCTCAAAATTCCACGGTCAGCGGTGGCTCCTTCGCGGGGGAGCTATGCTGCAGAGGACGCGGACTTGCAAAAATAAAAAATGCAAAGGTCTTTGAAGTTTGGTCCACGTCCGCGGTTTATATTCCACTGTCAGCTGTCACTGTTTCGCGGCCGCAGCTGTTTTTTCGCTCACAGCGGTGACCTCGCACCATCAACTCTTCAACAGGTGAAAAGTGCGGGCCGCGGTGGAATTTCGCGGCCGCCCCAGGTAGGTAGGTGTGGGGCCTAGGGTTTTAGTATAAAAAGAGAGGCCCTCCTCCTTTTACACTTTTCACACCCTAAAAATTGAAAGCCCATTTTCATTGTTCATCATATTCATGTTCATCTAAAACTTCATCTAATCTAGCAAGTTTAATTCCTACATCAAATCTAGCTCCTGGTATGATCAATTTCTTAGTTTTAATTTTGGTTATTTCTCTTTTGTTTTACTTATTTTTAGGTTTTCTTTCTAGTTAGGGTTACTATAGACCTAAAGTCATAAGCATGCCTAACTATTTATAAATATGATTGGGTATTTGTTTTTGATGCCTAATGGGGGTTGGAGTGTTTAATTTTGATCTTTAATTTCGAAATTATTTTATAAATATGAACCCTAGCTCAGGAACCTTTCCTCATTGCCCGTTTTGTTTGAATTCTGCGGTCGCGGCCTAAATTCTGTTGTCAGTGGCCAAATAGTTTGATGAATTTGAATTGGTTGCTTTTACGCGGCCGCGATTGAATTTCCACTATCAACGGCCAGCTTTACGCGGCCACGATTCTTTTTTCACGGACAGCGAAAACGAATTTCAGAGAAGTGTCAAATTGATTTCGCGGTCGTGTTCATTTTTCCGCTGTCAGCGGTGGAGCTTATGCGGCTGCGCCCCATGTTCAGAGACTGGGTAGTCTGATTTCCAGTCTCTCACAGCCGAGACCCATTTTACGCTGTCAGCAGTGGCCTTTCCGCTGCCGCGCTTCTTTTTCCGCTGACAACGGTCCACTGTGTTTTAACTTCTGCAACCTTAATCTGCTTTCATCTCATGCTTGTTTGAATACCAATGCTAATGAGCTTTCACTGCTTATGATTGCAGAAAATGGTTCGTTCTAGAGGTGGACAAGATAAACAACTCGGAAAGGGAGAGTCCTCACGAGGCCGGGGAAGAGAAAAAGAACCTACTGCACCCCTAGCTCCTAGAAGGATAATTGCAAACAAACAGAGTCTTTGAAGGCCCACTCCAGACACCTCGGAGACTAGTGAGTATGTCCCATCTCGGGAAATTTCATAGAGGGAAGCTGGCCAAGCTCAAGAAGAGGCACAATCTCAACCCCGACGCCTTATAAATGAATCAACTTCTGTGTCCTGCTCTTCGGATAGTTTGGGGCTGAGTGACTCTCCACCACCTCCGGCCCCCAGTGCAGCAGCTCCAGCTACCTCACCTGCCCCAGTACAGATCGATAGTGATGATGATGCCCCAGATGATGGAAGGGGTGGTGTGATGACCCAAAAGGTCATCCCTTGTTGTATGAGCTAAAATGGTGTTCCGAGGCCTTGAAAACCTCCTCTTATATCACCTAGTTTTGTGTGCACAGACCGGACATATATCCGAGAAGCTTATATATGAAAAATTGAGAAAAATGCTAACTTTGCCTTTAAAATCGAATTTAAGTTGACTTCGGTCAATATTTTGGGTAATGGACCCGGACCCGAAGCCAGACCCGGACCCATGATTTGACGATCCCGGAGGGTCCATAGAAAAATATGGGACTTGGGCGTATGCCCGGAATTAAATTCTTAGGTCCCAAGCCCGAGAAATGAATTTTTGAAAGAAATTATTTTCTGAAAATATAAGAGTTTTTGGAAATTTGGTTATATTTGAAATTTATGGTATCGGTCCCGTATTTTGATTCCGGAGCCCGGTACAGGTTCAATATGATATTTAAGTTGTGGCTGTAAAATTTGGTAAGAAATGGAGGTCGTTGGACGTGATTCGGACCCGTAATTTTGAAATTTGATACTTTGAAAAGTTTTGAGATTTTTCTTTGATTTCTATGCTAAATTCGTTTTTAAGATGTTATTTTGGCTA
Source organism: Nicotiana paniculata (assembly GCA_005239505.1). Taxonomy (NCBI): domain Eukaryota; kingdom Viridiplantae; phylum Streptophyta; class Magnoliopsida; order Solanales; family Solanaceae; genus Nicotiana; species Nicotiana paniculata. Next base: position 56,332 of record ML339515.1, read on the forward strand.
TTTGATCGCACGAGTAAGTCCGTAGGATATTTTTGAGGTTGTGTACGTGTTTGGTTTGGAGCCCCGAGGGCTCGGGTAAGTTTCAGATAGGCGTCAGAGTGCTTTTGGACTTAGAAAAATCTGTTGTTATTGCTGTTGTTAGTGTCCAGGAATTTGCTCTATTCGAACACATGTTAACCCACGCGAACGCACAACACAAATTGGGAGGGGGGGGGGAGGAAGGTTTACCTTATGCGAACGCATAGGGTAGGACGCGAACGCGGAGCTTAGGAAGTTGCTCTACGCGAACGCGTCCAGTTTCACGCAATCGCATAAAATAGGAAGGGGGCTGGGGATGGGTAGCCGTTACACTGTGAGAACGCGTCCCCTTTAATGCGAACGTGAAGGGCATGGGAGTGGAAGCCTACATGAACGCACAGTCTTGGTCGCGAACGCATAGTACATATGCCCAATCTTTTAAAAATAGTAGCAAAACAGGACTTCTTCAAATTTTCATAACTCTTTCACTAAAACTCGGACTTGGGAGATTTTTGAAGAAGAATTTCACCACAAACCATAGGTATGTGTTCTTAGACTCGTTTTCTTCAATTTCCATTAACATCCATTAGATTTCTAGGCCTAAATCACGTTCTTAAGCATAGAAAATTGGGGATTTGGGTAGAGTTAGGGCTTTTTGAATAATTGGAATTTAGACCACGTTTTGGGGTCGGATTCCGAAACTAATTATATATTCGGTCTCGTGGGTGAATGGGTGATCGGATTTTGGTCCGAACCTCGTATTTTGACCAAGCGGGTCCGAGGTCGATTTTTGACTTTTGGGAAGAATGATATAAAACCTATAATTAAGCCTTGGGATTGGATTGTTTAGCATTTATTGATATTATTTAAGTTAAATATGTCTAGATACAAGTGAATTGGAGTCAAATTCAAAAGGGAAAGAGGTAACCGAGGTTTGAGTTTGGTCGTGAAATTCTAGGTAAGTGTTTGCCCTAACCTTAGCTTGAGGGAATAGGTGTTGTGTCCTATTTGCTATGAGTTAGTATCATGTTCAATGTTTAGGTGAGGTGATGCGTACCTATACGTTGGTTTCAAGCATGCCCATGAGTCGAATATTGTGAATTATGTGGTTTTTCATTGATTATTACTTGAGCTTCATTTTGTGGTTATTCATATTGGTGGAAATTCTCGATATTGATTAGTGTTTAGTATGGGTTTCAGTTGAGAAATTCTATGTGAAGTTATGTATTAAGTGAGATTGGTTATAACTGTGTCCCTTGCCCGGATGGTATTCATTCTATTGTAGTTCCCTTTCTGGGACGTTATGATTTTATTATTGTTGTTCCTATTGTTGATTTTCCTTGCCAGATTTCTATTATTGATATTGTTTGGGTGAGGAAGAGTGCAAAGAACGAAGGGGGATGCCGTGTATGATATTGTAAGGATGAAAGTAAAAGCACGAAGGGTGATGCCGTGTCATATTATGATATTAAAAGCACGAAAGGTGATGTCGTGCCATATTATGATATTAAAAGCACGAAGGGTGATGTCGTGCCGTTCCTATTGATTTATTGTGAGGAGTAGAGTAAAAGAACGAAGGGTGATTCCATGCACTATTTTCTTTCTGTTTCTATTTTCTACTGTTTAAGTTGATATTTGAATTGTTTTGCCATTACATTATTCCCACTATTTTATATTCTTGCCCTTAGCATGTTCCCCTTTTTCTTGGTACTTAGCTGCTTATTCCTTGTTGTTATTATTTCTTCCGTATATTATTAAACTATACAGGTTGATTTGGTTGTCGTGTCCTAGCCTCATCACTACTTCGCTGAGGTTAGGCTCGACACTTTCTCAGTAAATGGAGTCGGTTGTACTGAAGCTACACTCTGCACATTTTTGTTGTGCAGATCCCAGTACAGAACCCTACGGACCTTAGAGCGAGGAGGCTGCCTTTAGTCTACGTGGAGACACTGAGGTAATCCTGCAGGCCTCCGCAGGCCTTGGCGTTCCCTTCTACTTCATTTGTATTCTGTTCTAGTTATTCCAGAAACAAATGTATTTACTTTTGTTCAAACCCCTTATTTGTAGTACTCGTAGATAGTCTGTGAAGTTGTGACACCAAAAAATAAATCTGGGTTTTGGTATTATAAATTTCGAGATGGTAATTGGTCAAGTTATTAGACTTGCTTCATTTTGTATTTTCATTTCTGATGGTTATGTATTTCACCGTTATCTGATAAAAAGGAAGGAGTAAGGTAAATTAAATATTCACGTTGGCTTTTCTAGCGGGTTCAAGGTTAGACGCCATCACGGTCCCGACGGTGGAAAAATTCGTGTCGTGACAAGTTGGTATCAGCGCACTAGGTTGCTTAGGTCTCACAATTCACGGGCAAGCTTAGTAGAGCTTGAGGGATCTGTATGGAGACGTCCGTGCTTATCCCCAGAGGCTATAGTGTTTAGGAAAACTTCACATCTATTCTTCTCTGTCGTGCGATTTGAATTCTAAATGCTAACTGAATTTCTATTCTATTCTCTCACAGATGGCGAGAACACGTGCTTCTTCATCCACTGATCAGCAACCCGAGTCTCCAGTTGCAGCTCCTACGAGGGGCCAAGGCCGAGGCCATGTTAGAGGCCGAGGCAGGGGCAGAGCTTAGCCCAGAGCAGCAGCCCCAGTGGCGGAGCCTCAGGTAGAATTTGCTGATGAGGTTCCTGCCCAGACAGTCTCGGTTGTACCATCTCAGGTTCCCGAGGGGTTCATTGCCACCCTGGTACTCCAGGATGCTCTGGTCCGTCTTGTGGGCCTCATGGAGAGCGTTGCTCAGGAAGGTTTACTTCCTACAACACTAGCCGTTTCTCAGGCTGGGGGAGGAGCCTAGACTCCCGCTACTTGCACTCCACAGCAGTGGGCTTCTCAGTTCCAGACTCGAGCACCTCAGACAGCCGGGGTAGTTCAGCCAGGTATTGTGGCTCAGGCCGGTGATGGAGCAGCTATGTCTGCTGATGCTTTATGGAGATTGGACCAGTTCACCAAGCTGTTTACTACTACTTTTAGCGGTGCACCTTTAGAGGATCCCCAGGAATACTTGGATATCCGCCATGAGGTTCTACGGAACATGGGGATAGTGGAGACCAATGGGGTCGATTTTGCTACCTTTTGTTTGTCAGGTCCCCCCAAGACTTGGTGGAGGGATTATTGCTTGACCAGACCAGCTGGGTCACCGCCTTTGACTTGGACTCAGTTCTCCAATTGTTCCTGGAGAAGTTTCTTCCTATCACCCAGAGAGAGGATTATCGGAGGCAGTTTGAGCGTCTCCAGCAAGGTTCTATGACAGTCACGCAGTGTTAGACCAGATTCATCACCTTGGACCGACATGCTATTATGATACTTCTCACTAACCGAGAGAGGGGTGAGGAGGTTTATTGAGGGATTATCTCGGCCGATCAGATTGCAGATGTCCAGAGAGACAGGGAGTGGTATTTCCTTTTAGGATGCGGCCAATGTGGCCAGCCGAGTCGAGATTGTTTTACCACAGGGTAGTGATCAGGGGTCTGACAAGAGGCCTCGTCATTTTGGCCGGTTCAGTGGTGCCTTATCTGAAGGCAGGGATTCTTTTGGTAGGGACCATCCTCCTAGGCCATTTCAGTCAGCGCTTCAGTTTCTCGAAGTGCTCCAGGTAGTCGTGGTTCCCACATGCCATAGTCTGATCAGTTGCCCTATAGTGCACTGCCAGCTCCTATCAGTGCACCGCCGCTCTAGAGTTTTCAGGGTGGTTACTCAAGTCATGAGGGAAGTTTCAGGACCAACAGTCTCAGCAACCGAGATCTTGTTATACTTGTGGTGGTCCAGGGCACATTGCTAGATTTCCCCCCCCCCCCCCCCCCCCCCCGAGCTTCGAGTGGTTTTCAGCACCTGGGTTCTTGTGCTATGATTCCCGGAACAGGTGCTCCACCACCCTCTCAGGAAGCTAGGGGTGGAGGTTGAGGTACTAAAGGTAGAGGTCAGGCAGTTAGAGGTGGAGGCCAGGCTACTAGAGGTAGAGGTCAGCCATCAGTAGGCCGTCCCAAAGATGTTCAGATTGGTGGGGCCCAACCCTAATGTTATGCTATTCCATCCCGACCTGAAGCTGAGGCCTCTGATGTAGTCATCACAGGTAGGGTTTCAGTTTGCAACAGGGATGCTTCTGTTTTATTTGATCCGGGGTCAACATTATCTTATGTGTCATCTTATTTTTCTCCTTATTTGGTTATGCCTCGTGATTTTTTGAGTACTCATGTATATGTGTCTAACCAGTGTGATTCTATTATGGTAGATCATGTCTACCATTCGTGTGTAGTGGTTATTGGGGGTCTTGAGACCAGTGTAGATCTTCTACTCCTTGATATGGTTGATTTCGATGTCATTTTGGAGATGGATTGGTTGTCGCCTTATCATGTTATTCTGGATTGTCATGCCAAGACCGTGAAATTAGCGTTACCGGGGTTGCCTCAACTGGAGTGGAGAGGGAATCATGGTCATTCTTCCAGCAGGGTTATCTCATACATGAAGGCTCGGCGCATGGTCGAGAAGAGGTGTTTGGCTTATTTGGCTTATGTTCGTGATTCTAGTGCCGAGGTTCCTTCTATGGAGTCTGTGCCCATAGTCTGTGAATTTCGGAGGTGTTTCCTGCAGACCTGCCGGGCATGCCACCCGACAGGGATATTGACTTTTGCATTGGTTTGGCTCCGGGCACTCAGCCATTTCTATTTCGTCATATCGTATGGCCCCGCCAGAGTTGAAGGAACAGTTGCATGATTTTCTTGATAAAGGCTTTATTCGTCCTAGTGTCTCGCCTTGGGGTGCGCATGTGTTGTTCGTTAAGAAGAAGGACGGATGGATGAGAATGTGCATAGATTATCGGCAATTGAACAAGGTTACTATCAAGAATAAGTATCCATTGCCAAAGATTGATGATTTGTTTGATCAGCTTTAGGGTGCCAAGGTATTTTCGAAGATTGATTTGAGATCTGGCTACAATCCGTTGAGGATTGGGGCATCCGATGTCCCTAAGACATCTTTTCGCACTCGGTACGGGCATTATGAGTTCTTAGTGATGTCATTCGGGTTGAAAAATGCCCCAGCTGCTTTCATGGACTTGATGAACCGAGTGTTCAGGCCTTATTTGGACTCGTTCGTGATTGTCTTCATTTATGATATTCTAATTTACTCCCGCAGCCGTGAGGAGCACGAGCAACACCTTCGAGTCGTTCCTCAGACTCTAAAGGACAGTCAGTTGTATGCTAAGTTTTCTAAATGTGAGTTCTGGTTGAGCTCATTTGCATTCCTGGATCATGTTGTATCAGCAGAGGGTATTCAGGTGGATCCCAATAAGATTTCAGCAGTCAAGGATTGACCTAGACCCATGTCAGCTATAGAGATTCGGAGTTTCTTGGGCTTAGCAGGTTACTATCGTCGGTTTGTGGAGGGATTTTCATCTATTGCAGCCCCGATGACCAGGTTGACTCAGAAGGGTGCCCAGTTCAGGTGGTCAGATGAGTGTGAGGCGATCTTTCAGAAGCTCAAGACAGCCTTGACCACGGCACCGATGTTGGTTTTGCCCACAGGTTCAGGGCCATATACTGTGTATTGTAATGCTTCTCGGGTTGGACTTGGCGCAGTGTTGATGTAGGATGGCAAGGTTATAGCCTATGATTCACGTCAGTTGAAGGTCCACGAGAAGAATTATCCAGTTCATGATTTAGAGTTAGAAGCCATTGTTCACGCGCTGAAGATTTGGAGGCATTATTTATATGGCATGTCTTGTGAGATGTTCACGGATCACAAGAGTTTGCAATATTTGTTCAAGCAGAAAGAGTTGAACTTGAGGCAGAAGAGATGGTTGGAGTTGTTGAAAGACTATGACATCACCATCTTATATCATCCGGGGAAGGCCAATGTGGTGGCCGATGCTTTGAGTAGGAAGTTAGCTAGCATGGGTATTCTTGCTTATATTCCGGTCGGGGAGAGACCGCTTGCTTTGGATGTTCAGGATTTAGCCAATCGGTTCATGAGCTTGGATGTTTCTGAGCTCAGCCGTGTTCTAGCTTATACAGTTGCTCGTTCCTCATTATTTTATCGTATTCGAGACCGACAATATGATGATTCTCATTTGTGTGTCCTTAGGGATACGGTCCGGCACGGTGATGCCAAGCAGGTTACAGTTGGTGATGATGGAGTTTTACGGATGCAGGGTCGTACTTGTGTACCCAATGTGGATGGACTTCATGAGATGATATTAAAGGAGACCCATAGTTCCCAGTATTTTATCCATCCGGGCGCCGCAAAGATGTATCAGGATTTGCGGCAGCATTATTGGTGTAGGAGGATGAAGAAGGATATTGTGGCATATGTAGTTCGATGGTTGAATTGCTAGCAGGTAAAGTACGAGCATCAGAGACCTGGTGGATTGATGAAGCGGATTGAGATTCCTGAGTGGAAGTGGAAGCGCATCACCATGGATTTCGTTGTTAGACTCCCACGGACTAAGAGGAAGTTCGATGCAGTATGGGTCATTGTGGATAGGCTGACCAAGTCAGCGCATTTCATTCCTGTGGCAGTTTCCTATTCTTCGGAGAGATTAGCAGAGATCTATATTAGGGATATTGTTCATCTTCATGGCGTACCCGTGTCCATTATTTCTGATTGAGGTACGCAATTTATCTCGCATTTTTGGAGGTCAGTTCAGCGTGAGTTAGGCACACGGGTTGAGTTGAGCACAACGTTTCATCCTCAAACGGACAGGCAGTTCGAGCGTACTATTCAGATTTTGGATGATATGCTACGGTCCTGTGTCATTGACTTTGGAGGTTCTTGGGAGTTGTTTCCATTAGCTTAGTTCGTTTATAACAACTGCTATCAGTCGAGCATTCAGATGGCTCCCTATAAGTCAGTATATGGTAGGCGGTGTCGGTCACCAGTTGGGTGGTTTGAGCCGGGAGAGGCTCGGTTGCTGGGTACGAGGTTAGTGCAGGATGCCTTGGATAAGGTAAAGATCATTCAGGATAGACTTCATACAGCTCAGTCCAGGCAAAAGAGTTATGCTGACCGCAGAGTTTGTGACTTGGCATTCATGGTCGGAGAGCGGGTGTTGCTTCAGGTGTCGCCCATGAAGGGTGTGATGAGATTCGAAAAGAAAGGCAAGCTAAGCCCTAGGTACATTGGTCCATTGGTCCATTTGAGATCCTTGATATAGTGGGAGAGGTGGCTTACAGACTTGCGTTGCCACCGAATTTATCAGCTGTGCATCCAGTATTTCATGTATCTATGCTTCAGAAGTATCACTGCGATCCATCCCATGTGTTAGACTTCAGCAGTGTCCAGCTGGACAATGATTTGACCTATGAGGAGGAGCCGGTAGCCATATTAGACCATCCGATTCGTCAGTTGAGATCGAAGAGTTATCCTTCGGTTCGTGTTCAATGGAGAGGTCAGCCTGCCGAGGCAGCTACCTGGGAGTCCGAGTTCGATATGTGGAGCCGATATCCCCATCTTTTCCCCGATTGAGGTACTTTTCTATGTCCGTTCGAGGACGAATGTTTGTTTTAGAGGTGGAGAATATGATGACCCAAAAGGTCATCCCTTGTTGTATGAGCTAAAACGGTGTTCTGAGGCCTTGAAAACCTCCTCTTATCTCACCTTATTTTGCGTACACATCCCGGGCGTATATCCGGGAAGCTTTTATATGAAAAACTGAGAAAAATTCTAACTTTGCCTTTAAAACAGAATTTAAGTTGACTTTGGTCAATATTTTGGGTAAATGGACCCAGAATCGAATCCGAATCCGTGATTTGACGGTCCCGGAGGTTCCGTAGGAAAATATGTGACTTGGGCGTATGGCCGGAATCGAATTCCTAGGTCCCAAGCCCGAGAAATAAATTTTTGAAAGAATTGTTTTTCTAAAAATATAAGAGTGTTTGGAAATTTGGTTATATTTGAAATTTATGGTATCGGGCCTGTATTTTGGTTCCGGAGCCCGGTACAGATTCAATATGATATTTAAGTTGTGTTTGTAAAATTTGGTAAGAAACGGAGGTCGTTGGACGTGATTTGGACTCATAGTTGTGAAATTTGATACTTTGAAAAGTTTTGAGATTTTTCTTTGATTTATATGCTAAATTCGTTGTTTAAGATGTTATTTTGGCAATTTTATCACACGAGTAAGTCCGTATGATATTTTTGAGGTTATGTACGTGTTTGGTTTGGAGCCCTAAGGGCTCGGGTAAGTTTCAGATAGGCGTCAGAGTGCTTTTGGACCTAAAAAATCTGGTGTTATTGTTGTTGCTAGTGTCCAGGCATTTGCTCTATGCGAACGCGTGTTAACCCACGCGAACGCACTGCACAAACTGGGAGGGGGGAAGGTTTACCTTATGTGAACGCATAGGGTAGGACGTGAACGCGGAGCTTTAGGAAGTTGCTCTACACGAATGCATCCCGTCTCACGCGATCACATAGAATAGGAAGGGGGCTGGGGATGGGTAGCCGTTACATTGTGCAAACGTGTCCCCTATGACGTGAACGCGAAGGGCAGGGGAGTGGAAGCCTACGCGAACGCACAGGCTTGGTCTCGAACGCATAGTACATCTGCCTAGTCTTTTAAAAACAGTAGCAAAATGGGACTTCTTCAAATTTTCATAACTCTTTCACTAAAACTCGGACTTGGGCGAATTTTGAAGAAGAATTTCACCACAAAATCATAGGTATGTGTTCTTAGACTCGTTTTCTTCAATTTCCATTAACATCCATTATATTTCTAGGCCTAAATCATGTTATTAAGGTAGAAAATTGGGGATTTGGGTAGAGTTAGAGCTTTTTGAATAATTGGAATTTAGACCTCGTTTTGGGGTTGGATTCCGAAAATAATTATATATTCGGGCTCGTAGGTGAATGCGTGATCAGATTTTTGTCCGAACCTCGTGTTTTGACCAAGCGGCCCCAGGTTCAATTTTTGACTTTTGGGAAGAATGATATAAAACCTATAATTAAGTGTTGGGATTGGATTGTTTATAATTTATTGATGTTATTAAGTTAAATATGTCTAGATACAAGTGAATTGGAGTCAAATTCAAAAGGGAAAGCGGTAATCGAGGCTTGAGTTTGGTCGTGGAATTCGAGGTAAGTGTTTGGCCTAACCTTAGCTTGAGGGAATATTTGTTGTGTCCTATTTGCTATGAGTTAGTATCATGTTCAACGTTTAGGTGAGGTGACGAGTACCTATACGTTGGTTTCAACCATGCCCGTGAGTCGAATATTGTGAATTCTGTGGTTTTTCGTTGATTATTACTTGAGCTTCACTTTGTGGTTATGATTTTATTATTGTTTTTCCTACTGTTGATTTTCCTTGCCAGATTGCTGTTATTGATATTGTTTGGGTGAGGAAGAGTGTAAAGCACGAAGGGTGATGCTGTGCATGATATTGTGAGGATGAAAGTAAAAGCACGAAGGGTGATGCCGTGCCATATTATGATATTAAAAGCACGAAGGGTGATGTCGTGTCGTTCCTATTGATTTATTGTGAGGATGAGAGTAAAAGCACGAAGGGTGATGCCGTACATATGCATTTATTAATTTGTGAGGATGAGAGTAAAAGAACGAAGGGTGATGTCGTGCACTGTTTTTTTTGTGTTTCTATTTTTTGCTGTTTAAGTTGATATTTGAATTGTTGTCTCATTATGTTATTCCCACTATTTGATATTCTTCCCCTCAGCATGTTCCCCTTTTTCTTGGTACTTAGCTGCTTATTCCTTGTTGTTATTATTTCTTCCATATATTATTAAACTGTACAGGTTGATTTGGTTGTCGTGTCCTAGCCTCATCACTACTTCACCGAGGTTAGGCTCGATACTTACTCAGTACATGGTGTCGGTTGTACTGATGCTACACTCTGCATATTTTTGTTGTGCATATCCCAGTACAGGACCCTACGGACCTTAGAGGAAGGAGGCTTCCTTTAGTCCACGTGGAGACACCAAGGTAGTCCTGCAAGCGTCCGCAGGCCTTGGCATTCCCTTCTACTTCATTTGTATTCTGTTCAAGTTATTCCAGAAACATATGTATTTACTGTTGTTCAAACCCCTTATTTGTAGTACTCGTAGATAATCCGTGAAGTTGTGACACACAAAAAAAAAAAAAAATCTGGGTTTAGTATTATAAATTTCGAGATGGTAATTGGTCAAGTTATTAGACTTTGATTCATTTTGTATTTTCATTTATGATGGTTATGTATTTCACCGTTATCTGATAATAATGAAGGAGTAAGGTAAATTAAACATTCACGTTGGCTTACCTAGCGGGTTCAACGTTAGGCGCCATCACGGTCCCGACGGTGAAAAAATTCGGCTCGTGATAGGTGGTGACATACAGACAGGGGGATTGGTGAGGTCTCGGAACCCGATAGTTTGGCAAGACAGGTTCGTGAGTGAGAAAGCTTATCGCAAATTCAGGGAGTGGTGACCTCAGAGGTCACTTTCATTGGAGAGGGTATATTCATTGAGCGGGACCTTCTACCCCACAACCCAAATGTAAAAAGGCACTTCAACAAGAGAGTGGCGTGGAATTTCTTCACCACCAACATGTCAGAGGCCAATGAGTTCTTGGTCAAAGAGTTCTATGCTTATGTTGCCCACATCAAACAGGGCACTTACTTGACCAATGTCCGCAACAAGAAGATTTTGTTCAATGGAAAAGCTCTCAATGACTATGTTGGGTTCAATGATGAAGATGAAACCTAGTATCTGGAGAAGGTGGAGCTGGATGAGTTAGCTTGCCCTTGGCTAGCCTAAGTGATTGCTATTCCCGGGACTACTCCAGCGTGGCTGACAGCTGGGGTTCCTATCTGTAGGAACACTTTGAGTTTTGAGGCAAAGGGATGGGCCACGTTTGTATACAGCAGGATCAACCCCACTACTCATGGCAGTGGCATGCCGATTTCCTGAGCTATTATTGTGGGGGCTATTATGGCGGGGTTCCCGATCAATGTCGGGAATATTATGGCCAAGGTGATTAACAAGGGGAGCACTCATATCCCTTCCCAAACTTCCTTACTATGTACTTCCAGGACCAGGGGGTAGAGGGAAGGGACTATGACACCCTGGTGAAGCCAAATAGGCCATTTTCCTGGTACAGCCTGCAGGGTCCGGACAATCCCAAGTCCAAGAGCAAAGCCACCACTTCCACTGGCTAGTCTAAAGAGCCTGGGGTGGTGGCCACTGGTTCAGAGCCATCTACTGCTGAGGGGTCTTCTGCTGCAATGCCACATCCTCCTTCCAGACCATCTGCCTCCATTCCTACCTCAGTGCCCTCTTCTTCAGCATACCCTCAGACTGTTCTGAGGGTAAACCAGACATTGGAAGGCATCAATAATTGGCTGCAAGTAGCTACTTCGAAGCTATCTGCTCTATCCAGTGCGGTAGCAGCCCAGGCAGCCCTAACCCAGTTCTAGTTGCCTCCATCATTGGAAGAAACTTTGGAGATTCTAGTTGATAATCAGAAGAAAATTCTGGAGTCCATGTGCACCCATGAGAAGGAAATCAAGTCCCAAAGAAGATGCGGAAGAGTCAGGATGAGCTGAAGAAGGAGGTGGCCAAGCTCTCTACAGCGGGTGATATCCCTCTAGATATCCTCATAGGAGAGCCTGCCCCTGCAACTCAGATAGCGCATCCATCGCAGATGCCAGAGCAGGAGGCCATCATTGAGCCTGTGGGGAGGGTGGTGATCCCCCAGACTGAGGATTTGGAGATCTAGCTGGAGGACCCCGAGGGAGATGCATCAGCCCAGCCACAGGACCCAGCCATTGACCCAGTCTGTGACCCAGCTCCTATGCAGACAGATGCATCTTAGGGAGTTTTCTTCTTCTCTCTACCTTTCCCCTATTCTATTTTTTCTTTTAGCATTGAGGGCAATGCTAGTTTTTGATATGGGGGGGGGGGTGGCCTTATTTGGTGATTTGGATAATTGGATGATTTTTTTCTATAATAACCCTGACACTACTTTTCATTTTATTTTGTTTACTTCTCGTACTTTATTCTCATACTTTTTTTTTATATTTGGTATGTATATAAATTCACTCCCCTCTTATGTATATTCGTTTCAATCCCCTATTGTACATATTCATTTTACTTTCCGTATTTTTACTTTATAACTTCTTTTATAATTTTCCTTAATAGTTTAGCTTCTTATTTCATTTAGTAGCTTCTTTTTGAATTTATATCTTCTTTTTACTTTTCCGTGATCAATAAGCCTTTTGGTTTCTTAATGCCACGGTTCTTTCCAAGGGTGGAATCTGTGTGAACCGGGTGGCTCTTACCTGCGATAAATGGCGTGACGGCCTTCTTAAGGGATTGAGTCTGTTTACCTTTAACCTCATGGTTAGAGACAAGTTGTAGGCGAGACTAGCTCTACTTGTGACCCTTAGAATCTTGAGTTGTCTAAAACTGTCATCAAGTGGTGTCTGTAGCCATATGT
>ML339517.1:0-23454 GCA_005239505.1 Nicotiana paniculata
CCCCCCGCGCGTGTAAATCCCCTCAATTTTTTTTCTTTTGTATTTTCAATTTTCAATTTTTTTTTTTATTTTTCTGCACCACCCACCCACCCCACTTACACATTTTAAGGAAAAAGGTTTTTTTTTGCAAGATGAACGTGGTTCTAAAACATGGGTCAAGTTGGGGGTCGGGCTATGACCCATTGTTTAGCCCATCTTGACCCAGCCCATCTTAGCCCAAGTAAACTTTGGGCTGGGTTGGGCAATTACCCATTTATCGACCTAACCAATCTTGATCCGCCACATTCAGCCCAACCCGCCCATTTGCCACCCCTAAATACATTTCACCTCGTTTAAGTCCTTTGATGAGCGTTGGAGAACAAATGGATTCATAACTAAATATATAAATGCCATAAAAAACATGTATGCAAGAGCCATGACTAACGTGAGAACAATACTAAGTGATATAAAGGAGTTGTCCATAATTATGGGTTTACACTAAGGATCGGCATTGAGCGCGTACTTGTTTACGTTAATTATGGATGAGCTAACCAATACAAGATGAGGTCCCATGATATATGTTATTTGCTGATAACTGACGAAACCGCGAGGATGTAAACCAAAAGTTTGAGCTATGGAGAAGCGCTCTACAGAGTAAGTTTTTTTCGATAAGTAGAAGTAAGACTGAATGTATGTATTGCAAGTTTAGTCGGCATAAGAGTGACCTTGAGGTGATATTAGACTGGATTTTTGCTCCAAAATGCAAACAATTAAGATATCTAGGCTCGTTGTACAGTAGCTGCAGATGAGGCCAATTTTCTAGTCATTGGTTTGACCCTCCACTATCTCTGAAGTCTGAACCATGAGAGGCATGAGATCATCAAATTTCAAACTTATGTTAAGACCTTTTTACCTTTTCCAAGGCTGTTTTGCTAGAAAGTGCATTATACATGACATCACTTTACTAAATTTTATATTGACCCATTCCAAGAATTCTGGAAATCTCTGGCATTTGTCAAGCTTCAGGTTTCTTGTTTTAGCAGGAGTTTTGGATTATTTTGGACTGCCATTTATGTCAGTGCGTATGTGAGGATTTGCAAATGCGAAGTCTTAGGTGGCACTATAGAGTTTTGAGGTTTAACTTCTTATGTAGAGTCAATTTTTTCGGTGAAGCAGTTTCGGATGACACAATGACACCTACTGTATATACACATTGTTTCTCAAAAATAAAATAAAATTTTATACACAGACAGAATTAAACTTTTAGGCGAAGCTGTGTTGGATGACACCACTTGATTCTAACTGTCTTTGCGACTGCTGCCATTTATGTTACAAGGTTCTTTGATTTGACTTGGCATATTTTTATTGAAACTGATATGATATTGGTGTGAGTTCTTCGTTTAAATTCTTAAAATATACAAAAAAGTAATAGTGACCAAAAAAAAACATACACAAATCCGTATTGAATAATCCGGCGAGGATACATACCCATAGTGGTCGATTATTTTGCTAAGGGTGTTTGAAATTTAATATATATGTATGAGAAGTAATATATTTGACCAATATATATGGGATAATTTTCCAGCAAAGACCGTTCAATTAACCATCCGTGATACCTATAAAGGAGTCCATATAGCATACATACAAGCTGACGTTGTTCAGGTTATTTAGGATCACTAATGTAGGTTCACGATTTAAGGCTCCTCATGGTTGCGATGTCTTACAACCAGTGCAAGGCCAATATACGTACTTGGATCCTATTGCGTCATTAACCTTTGACAGTCATTATCTAAAGGAATGATATGAGGAAGCTACCTGTTAGCAGCCAAAAAGGTGGCTTCTTGAACTGAAAGGGCGGCCATTTCTTCATTTTCAGCAAGAAATGCACTTCAAATTTGCAGATATTGTTTGTATATGGCCATATTGACAGTCCACCACGGCTTTGGTCTAGTGGTAACATTGCAACATGGGATTAGTGGGTTAGGCACACGTCACGGATAAAAGCCTAGGATTTAATTGGATAACGGTAGAGGGGCAGGCCCACTGTCCATTGAGTTTCAAACCTTGCATCACTGGCCCTTGGCGATTTGTTGGTTATTTAGAAGAAGGCTATACAGATACAGATACATAGTGGGGTATCAGTGGAATCAGTCATAGATCCATCCTATTGGTTCTTCTCTGAGCTTTGTGGGAAGAAAAGTCGAACTGGCTGAATCTGAAGTGGGGTTCTTGGAATCTTGAATTAAAATGGATAAGACAACAGCATCAGCTCAAGGACCAACATCACCAGCTGAGGAGATGCTAAAGAAGATCCAAGAACTAGAGCCAGGGCATGCCCAATTGAAGCAGGAGATGTCTAAGCTCATGATTTCTGATGATCACAGATTACAGAGACAAAGGTCCCATTCAATCTTCCCAGAACGGCTGCCTCGTCTTATGGATGGTGGTGGCTTTGATTGTGGTGCTGCGGCTGTCTGGAAAAGGGGGTCAACCTCTTTCCAGTATGCTTCACTATCACAAAGAGAGAGTAGTAATAAAGGGGTGGAAGACAACAGTAACGGTAGAGGCACTGCTGCAGTGAAGTTTACTGATAGACACTACTTTAATATATTACAGTCAATGGGACAATCAGTGCATACATTTGATGTCAACTGTCTTATAATTTACTGGTGAGTAATTGAAACAGATTTCCTGTCTTTTGCCTTTTAATTTTTCCTTTTTTTCATCCGGACTTGGGATAGAAAAGAAGTGGGTGGAAGAGATTGAGCTTGTGTCTGTAACTTTCTGAGTTTTAGTTAGCTAGTAAAATGTTGCATCAGTGAACACTAAACACTTTGTACAGATAGATAGAACATTTTATTTGGCCTTAGTTAGACCTTATTGGTGCTTGTCACGTTTGTTCAACGTTATCAACATAGAAGTGTTATTTGAGCTGTTTTTGTACAGGAATCGAACTGCTGAACAACTATATGGTTATTCTGCTGCAGAAGCTCTTGGACGAAATCCTATTGAGCTCCTAACAGATGCTTGGGATTATGCTGATGCCGATCACATTGTTCAACAAGTGAAAAAGGGTGAGATTTGGACTAGGCAGTTTCCAGCTAAGAATAAGCAAGGGGATAGATTCATAGTCGTTGCTACCAGTACCCCTTTTTATGACGATGATGGTACTTTCGTCGGTGTTATCTCTATGTCGAGTGATGTGAGGCCTTTTCAAGAAACAGGGGTTGCATCGATGGGAGTGAAGCAGTTGGAAGCTGATACGAGATTCAGAGCATTTGGAGCCAGGACCCTTGCTTCTTCCAAACTTGGATTGATCCCCAACAGCCTCTGCAAGTTACCATTGCCTCTAAAATATCTAATTTGGTTAGTACTGTCTTTGTCTATGTAGTTGCCTCGTTTTCTTTTGTTTTTTTGGTTCTTTTTACTCTCTGTATACAATGGTGGCATAAGCTGACATGTCAAAACCTCATAATAGGCCTCAAAGGTGAGCAACAAGGTTAAGCCAAAAATAAAGACAGGAGAGAGCAGCCTGCTTCGTGAAAGTGGAAGTGGAGATAGTCATCATTCTGACCAAACTTGGACTTGATCCCCAACAGCCTCTGCAAGTTACCATTGCCTCTAAAATATCTAATTTGGTTAGTACTGTCTTTGTCTATGTAGTTGCCTCGTTTTCTTTTGTTTTTTTGGTTCTTTTTACTCTCTGTATACAATGGTGGCATAAGCTGACATGTCAAAACCTCATAATAGGCCTCAAAGGTGAGCAACAAGGTTAAGCCAAAAATAAAGACAGGAGAGAGCAGCCTGCTTCGTGAAAGTGGAAGTGGAGATAGTCATCATTCTGACCAAACTTGGACTTGATCCCCAACAGCCTCTGCAAGTTACCATTGCCTCTAAAATATCTAATTTGGTTAGTACTGTCTTTGTCTATGTAGTTGCCTCGTTTTCTTTTGTTTTTTTGGTTCTTTTTACTCTCTGTATACAATGGTGGCATAAGCTGACATGTCAAAACCTCATAATAGGCCTCAAAGGTGAGCAACAAGGTTAAGCCAAAAATAAAGACAGGAGAGAGCAGCCTGCTTCGTGAAAGTGGAAGTGGAGATAGTCATCATTCTGACCACTCATTTTCTGATGCTGCTCTCCATGCCAATTCAAGTGGAGGCAGCACACCTATGGGAGATGTTCACCCTTCTCCAGTTGGGATATTCTGTAGCCTTGCAAAAGAGGAGCACTCCCCAGGGAAAGCCTCAAGTGATTGTGGGGATGAGAGTGAGGGAAAACAAGGAATTTCAAATATTATCACCTCTAAGGCAGAAGCGTGGATGGCAAAGAAAATCTTATCATGGCCATGGAAAGGCAACGAACGAGAAGTCTCAGAGGCAAAGACTACACGATTTGCATGGCCTTGGCTAATCAATGACCAAGACAATGAGTTGAGTCACTGTAACAGTTATCTAAGGCAGAAGCGTGGATGTCAAAGAAAATCTTATCATGGCCATGGAAAGGCAACGAACGAGAAGTGTCAGAGGCAAAGACTACACGATCTGCATGGCCTTGGCTAATCTATGACCAAGACAATGAGTTGAGTCACTGTAACAGTTATAATGCACTAAAACCAAACAATCAGTTTATTGATATTAACCGGACAACCACCTATGAAGCTTCTGGATCCTGGTCATCTTCATTTAGTGTCAATAGCACAAGCAGTAGCGCTTTTAGTAAGGTGGGCGTAGATACTGGTCGCCTGGATTACGAGATCTTGTGGGAGGACTTAACAATCAGAGAACAGATTGGAGAAGGTGCGGAACTCCTTTTATGGGTGAAATTGCCAAAAACAAGTCTATCAGTTATTCCAAAATTGATTATAGAATCTTTTGGTATCAGACAAGGATGTAGTTTACTTTCATTTTCTGTTTTCCAGCCACCGTAGATGCTTCTGTTGTGCAGAATAATCAGAAGTTAGTAGTCAATTGCGCTTAAATGTTGTATATCTCTTTCCTAAGCTAGTACATTAATTTTGGAACGAGCAATCCTTACCAGCTTTAAAGCCATGATATTCTTATGTATTTGCAGTTCTTACTATCACCTTTTTCATTTTCCCTTCATTCTCACTTTTCTTTTATCTGTGTTTCTCTAGGTTCTTGTGGAAAAGTTTATTGTGCGCTGTGGTATGGATCAGTATGTTCTTTGCTTTTTTTCTTTAATTATTTTTTTTCCAGGAGTTCTTTGCCTCTTCCGTTCACTAAACTTCCTGGCAATTTTTTATGAATTATTTCTAAACATACTACAATGTTGATTAGATGTTATCGTATAACATATCATTCAAATATATATTTGTAAGCTATCATTTATTCTGGGAGCTTATGCTTATAGCCTGAAACACAAGGGCTAAATTCTGGCTTCTTGGTCCCATCATATGGATGGCGTCAAAGTTTAAAATTGCTGTAAGCAAGTATTTTCGTTGTATTTTACATGAGGCATCTCTTACTTTCTTTCTAACCAACACTTGAAATCTAGATCTACTAGCTATTTTTCTAAAAGGAACACACAAGTGGTTGTTTTGCTGGTTCTCCATTCTAACATAATGATGTTGTTGTTGTGCAGGATGTTGCTGTTAAAGTATTTGCAAAGCAAGAATATTCTGAAGAAGTGAAATATTCCTTCAAACAGGAGGTCAGTTTTTCTCATATATCATGAAATGCTTTTGTCTTTTTCTAAGTGAATATGTTTTTCCATAAAATTTTAAGCTATATGCAGTCATAATGATGGTCTCTCCTTTCGTAGAAGTTGTCATAAAATTGATGCAGCGAACCAAGGTTAAACTCACTGGCAATGTATTCTATGCTTTGGATTGTTGAAGAGAAAGACGAAGCTAGAAGATACTGAGCACTAAGCAGAGCCTTTTTTGCTCTTCGACTCTGTGATTTCTGGAAAATTTGAATTTTGTAGTGTAATCAATCCCAGTTTACGCATGACCAATGCGAAGAGATATCTGCAAATGTTGGGAACTAAATGTGTCTAAAACAAAATATCATTTTCCCAGTTCACAACTATGTTACTAGTTAAAATTAAAATTCTGAACAAGAGAAAATATATATAAGTGGTAAAATTATTTATCATATGCTAATAGTGAATCATAATCCTTCACTACCTGCCTTTATGCTCTTCGTCAATTTTAAAGCCCAATGCACTTGATCAAGGTATAAGGATTGGGAGCTTTTTGTCTTGATGCCTTGGTTTATCTGGAGAATCCCAAATCAGACATCCGTGGTTGTGAATCTATCTTTTGTATTCTACTAATTTGATCAACTTCCTCTTTGAGTTGTATGGGGCTGAGTGTTGGCCAGTCAAGAGCTCCTACGTCCAGAAGATGAAGGTAGCAGAGATGAGGATGGTGAGACACCAGGTTAGATAGGATTAGGAATGAAGTTATACGGGACAAGGTGGGTATGGTCCCTATTGAGGACAAGATGCGGGAAGCACGACTTAGATGGTTTGGACATGTGATGAGGAGAAGCACAAACGCCCCGGTAAGGAGGTGTGAGAGGTTGACATTGGAGGGCCTTAGGAGAGGTAGAGGTAGGCCGAAGAAGAGTTGGGGTGAGGTGATTAGGCATGACATCGCGCAGCCATAGCTGACCGAGGATAGGAAGGTGCGGAGGTCGAGGATTAGGATAGTAGGTTAAATAGTCTAGATTATTCATACCGGCAGTGTTAGTACATACTCTCACATTTGGTTGGTATTAGGTTTCTTTGAATTACTTTTTTTTTTTTTTGCATTTCGATCATCTTACTATCTTGTTATGTATGTTGCTTTTACGTGGTTTCTTGGTGTTATCCCGTCTTGTTTTCTTGTTATTATTGTGATACTATGCTTTCCTGAGCCGAGAGTCTATTGGAAACAGCCTCTCTACCTCCACAAGGTAGGGGTAAGGTCTGCGTACACACTACCCTCCTCAGACCCCACTATGTGAGATTATACTGGGTATGTTGTTCTTGTTTCCTCTTGGAGTTCCTTCTTCTTATTTTCCAACCCAAATGCTATTTGATTTTATATTAGAGGACTAGTTGCTGAAGGAAAATAGTCCTACAATGAAGGACTCATCCATAGCATGTCTTGGAAATAATTAAGCTTAATGTTTTTCCTTTTTAATTCAAGTATGGTTACTTACATTATGCTTGATCCAGAAGCATCCCTGAAAGGCCTTTGCCTACTCTTTTTGAAGGTGTCCCTTATGAAACTGCTTCGACATCCAAATATTCTTCTATTCATGGGTGCAGTAACTTCACCTGGACACCTCTGCATTGTCACTGAGTTCCTGCCACGGTAAATCTTTTTCTTCTTCATGCTGAATAACCTGTTCAATTTGTTTTGCTCCTATTCCTTGTGACTGCATCAGTCTTGTTCGTGTGTAACTGATAAACTATTTCACCTTTTCCATTGTTGCAGGGGAAGTTTGTTCAGGCTATTACAGAGGAATTCTTCCAAATTAGAATGGAGACGACGAATCCACTTGGCTTTAGACATAGTAAGTTCCTATGAGTTCTGTATTCCCACTTATATTAAATATTACCAAGAGTAGCATCCATTATTTCACTGGATTTGCCCATATCCTTTTCCTTCTTTTCTTGGTCCTTCAAGTGTTGGCTGATCATCAAATTCTTTTTATTAGTATTATATTATTTATATTTGGAGCTACCAGGATTATTCTTTTAGGTTAACAATCATGTTTCTTTTTGCTGCTTTTTTCAGGCCCGTGGCATGAATTATCTACATCATCTTAACCCACCTATAGTTCATCGTGACTTGAAGTCTTCAAATCTTCTTGTGGACAAGAACTGGACTGTTAAGGTTTGACTTCAGTTCATCTGATTGTCATTTTTTCTCTTTATTACCAGTCGCCTCTTTGTCTATTGTTAAAGAGGTTTTAATATGTTGAATAAGTTCTCACCCTGCAAATATCAATAGGTTGGGGACTTTGGTCTGTCACGTCTTAAGCATGAAACATATCTAGCAACAAAGATGGGTAAAGGAACGGTATTCAGCTTGAACTCAGAAATTCTCTTTCTTACTGAATCATATGAG
This sequence comes from Nicotiana paniculata, assembly GCA_005239505.1. Classification (NCBI taxonomy): domain Eukaryota; kingdom Viridiplantae; phylum Streptophyta; class Magnoliopsida; order Solanales; family Solanaceae; genus Nicotiana; species Nicotiana paniculata. The sequence goes on from ML339517.1 coordinate 8,066, forward strand.
CTATTTTAGTTCACCTGTGGTGTTTCAACATCAAATGACCATCTGACTTTCTACCTTAATTCTCTCGCAGCCTCAATGGATGGCTCCAGAAGTTCTTCGCAGTGAACCTTCAAATGAGAAGTGTGCCAAATATGATATATATCAGTTTTTATGCAGATTCTTGAATATTTTACTGATATTGATCCTTCTTTGGATGTGCATTTAGGTCTGATATATACAGTTTCGGAGTGATACTGTGGGAACTTGCCACTGAAAAAATCCCTTGGGATAACCTCAACCCAATGCAGGTATTTTCAGCTTCCTCTCAGTTAGACAGCATTACATTAAATTCGGTTATCTAGCTCAGGTTGGTGAAGAACCCCCTGCTCTTCACGCATATGAAACGTAAAAGATTGAAGTGGGTTATTTTACTTCATATAGTTGTATATAAAGAACAACCTTTTGGAGTTGATTGCAGGTGATTGGAGCTGTAGGATTCATGAATCAGCGGCTAGATATCCCAAAGGATGTTCATCCGCAGTGGGCTTCTATTATCGAGAGCTGCTGGAATAGGTTTTGCATCTTAGTTCTATCTGCCATCATAATTCGTTTTGCTGATGCAAATAGCCTTATGACGAATGCATTTTCTGTCTAAGATACATGCTTAAGATTATGAATTATTCTAATTATTATTTGAAACTACAAAGGCATATTACATTGACATTCAAATTTGTCCTGAAGTTGTAATGAAGTCGTCCTCAGCAAACCAGGCTGAGATGACATCAGAACACAATCAATATTCTTTGCAATCAAAATAAAGGAAACATTAATGGAAATATATATTCTGGATAGCCTCTTGCATGATATTAGTTTAGTCTGGAATATTGAAGGTTTTACTAATATGTTTAAAAATGAACATTTTAGGAAAAGTAGGTTCGAGTTCGGTGCATTTCATTTACGAGTAACGAATGAGTACTAGTTGAATTTGATTCTCAGACTAAATTTTTAGATAAACCAATCCCATCACTTCTGCATTTTCACTGCAATGGCAAAGCATCTGTTTTGGCCTCTGGCAGATCCAGGAATTCTTAAATGGATTAAAAAGAAAAGCAAGAATGCCACACCTGGAATTCAAATCTATGACTTAGAGCAATGTTTGAGCCACCTTTACCGCTCCTCGAATGGTTCACTTATGCAGTTGTTTTACCTTACTTGCGCACTATAAATTTTTGACGAAGGAGATTCAATTGAACTCCCTTAGGACCATGTAACTCTGCTGCTAGCCCTGGCAATCATTTTGCATTGAATCACATTAATTTTACTCATATTTTGATTTGAGCTGATATGCAACTTAATTGTTTTGTCAAACCCAGTGAGCCACGGTCTCGCCCGTCTTCCCAAAAATTGGTGGAGAAACTTATTGATCTGCAGAAGCTGTATGTTATTCAGGCCCAGACAGCATGTAGCAGGAGATAGCAGCCATAAGAAACAGTAAATACAAATAGTGCGCTTGTGCTTGAGTTTCATCGTCAGATTGCTGGCAGATGCATTGTGCCAACTCTTCTAGGTTTAATGTCTGTCACAGGAAAGTTGGTCAGTCAGAGATCACGAGCTGCTTGTGTTGTCGGATCCTAAGTTCAGAGGCAAAATGTTAAGGTTGCTTTTATTGCAAGGAAATCTGATAGAGAAAAAGAAGCTGCCTTTTATTGGAGTCGAGTTGGTACTCGTCATTCACTGACTACATGAATCTAGCAGCTTCTGTTCAATCACTTCAAGCTACTGTCGGATGGATTCAAGCTGGAGCTTTTAAGATTGGTGATACTGCTGGAACCATTGATCACAATAATCAGTGCAAGCTTTACAGACCTGGATCTGTGGACTTTGTCTCCAATTCTGTGAGCGAGAACATCTTTTATCTTGTATTCTGATACATAGTATAAATCTCTAGTTGATCAAACTTGCTATGTATTATTCTTTACCCCAGTATATCTCTACCAACTTTTTGCTTAACTGTCTTCAAGAATTAATTAAATAAAATGGTGTTTGTGATATTTTTCAGTCTTTTCTCACAGCTTTCAACAGTTGGAACAAGTATGCGGAGGAATGTATTATTCCTAAATTCTTCCTTTAAAGTAGTTGGACGGACTTTCACTTCTATGGATAAATTAGATAATTTAGTCCACTATACTAAGGTGGAAAGACTTTAAAAATAAATTACAGTAGTTTACTAGTTTTTTAAAAGGCCCCATTTATGGAAATACCCTGACTCAGGAGTCATCAAGAATGTATGCAGGAATATGGCTTACCTCAACCTTAAATTCAGTCTTCTGGTACAATCACTGCTAATTGCAGAAACTCGGAGAATGTTAAAGTTTACCACGTCTACAAGCAGCAAATTATGTACAGCTTATTAAAAAGAAATATCCAGATAGGTCAAATTCAACCCCTTGGGTATACGATAGCTGCAGATGAGGCCAATTTTTAGTCATTTTCTAGAAAGTGCATTTGAGGGTACGTGATATCACTTCACTGAAACCTATATTGTGTCCATTCCAAAAAGTCTGGAGAACTCTGACATTAGTCAAGCTTCAAATTTCTTGTTTTAGCAGAAATTTTGGAGGATTGTGCACTGCCATTTGTGTCAGCGGCGTCAAGCGCTTAGATAATTTATTTCATATTTTAAATTGAATTTTTTCTTTAGTGCCACAATAGTCGGCACAACTTTGGATATCTCCTTTGTTCTTAGAAACTGAAATCAGGATAATCCTTCTCCACTCATCGAGCTACTTCTTAGTATAGCATTAAGTAGCTTGGTAAGCCATCCCACTCAATCTCACCAAGACATTTCCAAACCTATGTGAGGATACTATCTGGACCACATGCTTTTCCAAACATATTTTTCATGGCACTCTTTACTCGTATGCAGATGTATGTAGATCTTGTTGTTCTCGTGATTCGAGTTGAATCAATTAATCAAAATAGTCTCTCCATTTTTCATTATTACGCTTCACCTGGTTTAACTCGTTTAGTGGGCATTGAGAAGAAAGGAAATCTTGTTAAATATATAAATGCCATAAAAGACATGTATGAACGAGCCGTACAAAGGAGTTTCCCATAACAGTGGATTTACACCAAGGATCAGCATTGAACCCTGTATTTGTTTACCCTAGCAATGGATAAGCTAGCTAATACAATACAAGATGAGCTTCGATTATTTTCTGACAATATTGTTAATTGACAAACCAACAAGGGTGTGAACCAAAAGTTTGAACTATGGAGAAGCACTAGAGAGTAAATGTTTTCGGATAAGTAGAAGTAAGACTGAATGTATGTATTGCAAGTTTAGTCGGCATAAGAAGAGTCAAGTTGAGGTGAGATTAGAGTGCCTAAACTTCAGATATCTAGGCTCGTTGTACAATAGCTGCAGATGAGGCCAATTTTCTAGTCATTCAGTTGACCCTCCAATGTCTTGGAGCTATGAGATCCCTGAGGTCATCAAAATTGGAACTAATGTTAAAGACATTTTCACCTTCTCCAAGGCATGTGGTTGCTATAGAAAGTGCATGACATCACTTAACTGATTTCTATAATGTGGATCCATTCCAAGAATTCTGGAAAACTCTGGCATTTGTTCAGGTTATATAGCATGAATCACTTATGTAGGTTCAACATTTAAGGCTTCTCATGGTTGCGACATATTATGCTGAGTACATGACCAACGTAAGTACTTTGATCTATTGCGTCATTAACCTTTGACAGCCTATCTACAGGAAATGATTTGAGGAATAGGCTGTTAGGGGCCGAAAAGGTGGCTTCTTGAACTCAAAGGGTGACCTTTTTCTTCATTTTCAGCAAGAAATGCACTTCAAGTTTGCAGATATTGATTTGTGTATGGCTATATCGGCACCGATATATATTGGGGTGTCAGTAAATTAGTCATAGATACATCCTATTGGTTCTTCTCAGAGCTTTGGGGGAAGGAAAGTCAAACTGGTTGAATTGAAGTGGGGTTTGATCAATCTTTAATATTGGATTGAAATGGATAACACAACAGCATCAGCTCAAGGACCAACATCACCAGCTGAGGAACTGCTAAAGAAGATCCAAGAACTGGAGGCAGGTCATGCCCAATTGAAGCAGGAGATGTCTAAGCTCACGATTTCTGATGATCACAGATCACAGAGACAAAGGTCCCATTCTATCTCTCCACAACAGCTTCCTCGTTTTAGTGCTGGCGGTGGCTTTGATGGCGGTGCTGTGGCTGTCTGGAAAAGGGGGTCAACATCTTTCCGGCATTCGTCACCATTGCAAAGAGCGACTAGTAGTAAAGATGAGGGAGAGAGCAGTAATGGTGGCGGACATGCCACTGTGAAGTTTACTGATAGACACTATTTGAATATATTAGAGTCAATGGGACAATCATTGCATATATTTGATGTCAACCGTCGTAAAATTTACTGGTGAGTAATTGAAATAGACTTCCTATCTTTTGCCTTCCCATTTTTCCTTTTGTTCATTCGAACTTGGGAGAGAAAATAAGTGGGTGGGATAGATTGAGTTTGTGTCTGTAATTATCTGAGCTTGCTTTTTAGTTAGACTATGGTGGTTGTCACATTTGTTCATGTTATTATTAATATAAGAGTGTAATTTGAGCCATTGTTAGACTTTGATTGGTGTTTGTCACGTTTTCTCAATTTTATTGGTATAGGAGTGTGATTTGAGCCATTGTTGCACAGGAATCAAACTGCTGAACAACTATATGGTTATTCTGCTGAAGAAGCTCTTGGACAAGATCCCGTTCAGCTCTTAGCATGTGCTCAGGATTATGCTGATGCTAATAACATTGTACATCTAGTGATGAAAAGTGGTGAGTGTTGGTCTGGACTGTTTCCAGTTAAGAATAAGCGAGGGGATAGATTCCTAGTCATTGCTACCACTACCCCTTTTTATGACGATGATGGTACTTTCGTCGGTGTTATTTCTGTAACAAGTGATGGTGAGGCCTTTCCAAGAAACAAGGCTTGAATCGATGGGAGTGAAGCAGTTGGATGCTGATGCAGGATTTAGAGTCAGAAGCCTTGCTTCTTCCCCAACTTGGACTTGATCCCAAGCAGCCTCTGCTAGTAGCCAGTGCCTCCAAAATATCTAATTTGGTTAGTACGGTCTTTGTTTTAGGTAATTGCCTGGTTATCTTTTGCTTTCTTTTGGTTCTCTTTACTGTCTGTATACAAGGATGGGCATATGCTGACATGACGAAACCTCATAACAGGCCTCAAAGGTGAGCAACAAGGTTAAGTCAAAAATAAAGACAGGAGAGAGCAGCGTGCTTCGTGAAAGTGGAAGTGGAGATAGTCATTACTGTAACCGTGCATTTTCCGAGGCTGCTTTCTCAGATAACAGGGAGGACGCAAATTCCACTGGAGCGAGTACGCCTAGGGGAGATGTTCACTCTTCTCCCTTTGGATTACTTTCTGATCTTGCAAAAGAGGAGCGATCCCTGGGGAAACCCTCTGGGGATGAGAGTGAGGGAAAACAAGGTATTTATAAGACTATCACCTCGAAGGCAGAGGCATGGATGGCAAAGAAGAGCTTACCATGGCCATGGAAAGGCAACGAGCGAAAAGCGTCAGAGGCAAGTACCACACGGTCTGAACGGCCTTGGCTGAACAATGACCAAGACAATGAGTTTAATCACAGTAACAGTTATAATGCATTAAAACCAGACAAGCAGTTTATTGATACTAACTGGACAACCACCAATGAAACTTCGGGGTCCTGGTCTACTTCATTTAATGGCAACAGCACAAGCAGTACTAGTAGCTGTGAAAGCACCAGCAGTAGTGCTGTTAGTAAGATCGACACGGATACTGACTGCCCGGATTACGAAATCTTGTGGGAGGACTTAACAATTGGAGAACATATTGGAGAAGGTACGTGAAATTCCTTTTACAGGTTAAACTGTCAAAGACAAGTCTATCAGTTATTCCATACTTGATCGTAGAATCTTTGGAATCAGGCAAGGATGTATTTTACTTTCATTTTCTCTTTCCAGCCATTATAGATGCTTCTGTTTTGAACAATAATCAGAAGTTAGTAGTCAATTGCACTTAACCTTTTGTATATCTCTTTCCGAAGCTGCTGCATTTGACAGTTTTAACCATCGCCTTTTCTTTTACTTCTTCATTCTCACTTTTCTTTTAATCTGTGTTTCTCTAGGTTCTTGTGGAACTGTTTATCATGGGATGTGGTATGGATCAGTATGTTCTTTGCCTCTTCTCTGATTATTAATTTTTTTTTTACCAAGAGTTCTTTGCCCCTTCTGTTATTAAACTTTATGGAGAAACTATGTTCTAAGCAATTATTTGTCAGTTATTTCTAAACGTACTGCAATGTTGATTAGATGTCATCGTAAACATATCATTTGTTCGAATATACATTTGTATGTTACCATTTACTCTGGGAGCTTATGCTTATAGCATGGTACCACAATGGCTGATTCCATGAAAATGTTAACCAAATATGATAAGGTACTAGTTGAATTAAAATTCTCAACAAGAGAGATACATAAATAAGTGGTAAATTATTTGATAAATGCTAATAGTTTATCTAAGTCCTTCATCCCCTGCATTATGCACTTAAACAAGGAACAAAGACTGAGAGCTATCTGTCTTCGAGTTCTTCTCTTGCTCGACTCTTGGTTGTCTGGATAATTGTAAATCAGACATCCATGGTTTTGAATCTATCTATAGTATTCTATTAATTTTGATCAGCTTCCACTTGAAGTTCCTCCTTTTATTTTCCAACCCAGATGCTATCTGATTTTATAGATTTAAAGGCCAAAGAAAATAGTTGTACAACGTAACAACTCATTCATAGTATACATTGGAAAAGGTTATTTGCCTGATACTAGTGCATGGAGACTTAAGTTTAATGCTTTTCCACTCCAATTCAAGTAAGGTTGTTAAAATTATGCTAAATCCAGAAGCATCTCTGACAGGCTTTATGCTTATTTTTTGTAGGTGTCCCTTATGAAACGTCTTCGACATCCAAATTTTCTTCTTTTCATGGGTGCAGTAACTTCACCTCAACGCCTCTGCATTGTCACAGAGTTCCTACCACGGTAAATTGTCTACCTTCTTTATGCTGAATAACCCGTTCTTATTTTCCCCTTCTGTGTGACAATTTGTTTGGTTTTATTGTTTGCGACTGTATCAGCAATTTTTCGTGTGTAACTGATAAACCATTTCTCCTTTTCCATTATGCAGGGGAAGTTTGTTCAGGCTACTACAGAGGTATTCATCCAAATTAGAATGGAGACGACGGATACACATGGCTTTAGACATTGTAAGTTCCTATAGGACTTGGAATACCCGTTACTTTATATATATATATATATATCAGGCCAGCTTGTGCACCTCGACTATTCCACAGGTTACCACCAGTGATATTAAATGTTACCATGAGTGGCATGACGTGGTCCAAGGTAAAGTGGAAACCAAGAAAGCAGCTTACATTAAGTTAGTAGAGAGCACCCGACGAGGATCAGAGGAGAGCGAACAGAGAAAGATATAACGAGGCTAGGAAGGAGGCGAAATTAGCGGTCACAGAGGCTAAGACTGCTGCTTTTGGTTGGCTTTATGAGGAACTTGGGGGCAAAGGTGGGGATAAGAAGTTATTTCGATTGGCCAAAGCGAGAGAGAAGAAGGCTCACGACTGGATCAAGTGAGGTGAATCAAAGATGAGGACGGTCGAATATTGATGGAAGAGGCCCAAATTAGGCAAAGATGGCAGTCGTACTTTCATAAACTTTTGAATGAAGAGGGGGATGGAAACATCGTGTTAGGGAAATTGGGGCACTCCGAGAGTCACCGAGACTTTAGGTATTGTAGGCGCATTAAGGTTGAGGAGGTCGAGGGTGCGATGGGTAAGATGAGTCGGGGAAAAGCGACTGGACCAGACGAGATTCTAGTAGAGTTTTGGAGATATGCGGGTCGAGCAGCTTGGAGTGGCTGACTGGGTTGTTTAATGCTATCTTCAGGACAAAGAGGATGCCTGATGAGTGGCGGTGGAGTACAATGGTTCCGGTGTACAAGAACAAAGGGGATATCCAGAATTGTAACAACTATAGGGGTATCAAGTTACTAAGTCATACCATGAAAATTTGGGAGAGGGTGATGGTAGAGAGGATAAGGAGGGCAGTGTCTATATCGGAAAACCAGTTCAGGTTCATACCGGGTCGTTCTACTACGGAAGCTATCCACCTTATCAGGAGGTTGATGGAACTATACAGGGATAGGAAGAGGGATTTGCATATGGTGTTTATTGACCTAGAGAAGGCATATGACAAGGTCCCTAGGGACGTCCTTTGGAGGTATTTGGAGGTGAAAGGTGTGTCAGTGGCTTACATTAGGGCGATAAAGGATATGTATGATGGAGCTATGGCTCGGGTTAGAACTGTGGGAGGTGACTCAGAGCCTTTTCCGGTGGTTATGAGGTTACACCAATGATCTGCGCTCAGTCCGTTTTTATTTGCTCTGGCGATGGTCGCACTGACACACCATATCCAAGGAGAGGTGCCATGGTGTATGTTGTTCGCTGATGATATAGTTTTGATTGATGAGACGCGAGGCGGTGTTAATGGGAGACTGGAGGTTTGGAGGCAGGCCATGGAATCTAAAGGTTTCAAGTTGAGTAGGACTAAGACGGAATATGTAGAATGTAAGTTCAGCGACGTGACGGGGAAAGCAGATGTGGAAGTTAGGCTTGACTCACAGGTCATCCTCAAGAGAGATAGTTTTAAGTACTTAGAGTCAATTATCCAGGGAGATGGGGAGATCGACGGGGATGTTACGCACCGTATTGGGGTGTGGTGAATGAAATGGAGGTTAGCGTCTGGAGTCCTGTGTGACAAGAATGTGCCACCGAAATTCAAAGATAAATTCTATAGAGCGGTGGTTAGACCGACCATGTTGTATGGAGCTGAGTGTTGGCCAGTCAAGAATTCACATATCCAGAAGATGAAGGTAGCAGAAATGAGGATGTTGAGATGGATGTGTGGGCACACTAGGTTGGATAAGATTTGTTCGAGAGAGGGTGGGCGTGACTCCCGTGGACGACAAGATGCGGGAAGCGCGACTTAGATGGTTCGGACACGTGCGGAGGAGAAGTCTAGATGCACCGGTTAGAAGGTGTGGGCGGTTGACTTTGGCAGGTACGAAAAGAGGCAGAGGGCGGCCTAAGAAGTATTGGGGCGAGGTGATCAGGCAGGACATGGTGCGGCTTCAGATTTTCGAGGACATGGCTCTTGATAAGAACATGTGGAGGTCGAGCATTAGGGTGGTAGGCTAGGGAGTAGTCGAAAGTTCTTCCCTCTTTGTACCGGGTAGTCTGATAGAGTTTTGTTTAGGTTTGTTAGCGGTGTCTATGTAATGTTTACATTGTTGTTTTTTGCATAGTTTTGTGTTATTGTCCTCTCACTTATTCGTTGTTCTTATTTTCTTTCTGACATCTTTTTGTTGCTACATGCCTTTTCTTGTTTCTTTTCTGATATTATTGTCTCTCCTGTTGAGCCAAGAGTCTCTCGGAAACAGTCTCTCTATCTTTTTCAGGGTAGGGGTAAGGTCTGCGTACACTCTATTCTCTCCAGACTCCACTAGTGCGATTTTACTGGGTATGTTGTTGTTACCATGAGTGACATCATTTTTTGTCTTTTCTCCTTCATGTGTGGCTGATCATCAAATTCTTTCTGTTGGTATTATAATATTTATCTCAGATATTTGGAGCTACCAGGATTATTCGTTCAGGTTTACAATCATGTTACACTTTTGCTAACTTTTTCAGGCTCGTGGCATGAATTATCTTCATCATCATAACCCACCTATTGTTCATCGTGACTTGAAGTCATCAAATCTTCTTGTGGACAAGAACTGGACTGTTAAGGTCTGGCTTCAGTTCATATGACTCATCGTTTCTCTTTCTCACCAATACCCACACCCATACTAGTGTCGTGTCGACACAGGTGCGACACCTAAACTACTGTGTCGGATCAACTTAGTCTAGTAACAAAGACGGGTAAAGGAACGGTATCAGCTTGAACTCAAACCTCTTCCTTACTGTGGTAGTAGAGCTATTTTAGTTCACCTACGTTGTTTGAACTTCAGCTGACTCATATCACTTTCTACCTAAATTCTCCTGCAGCCTCAACTATGAGATACATGCATTTTTAGGCGGATTCCTGAATATTTTAATGATATCAATCCCTTCTTTGGATGTGCGATTAGCTCTGATCATCTATACAGTTTCGGGGTGATACTATGGGAACTTGCCACTGGAAAACTCCCTTGGGATAACCTCAACTCAATGCAGGTACTATCATTTTTCTGTAATCACACTTGGACAACATACCATAAAATCCAATCATCTAGCTCAGGTTGGTAAAGAGCGCCCCCCTCCCTCCCCCCCCCCCCCCCNTGTTGTATTGTTGTGTATATTCAAAGGACAGTACATAGGTTGTACTGAAACCATATTTATAGTCATTCAAAAAAAAAAAAGACTGTTCTTCAATCCTCACAAGAAACTAGAATTCCTATGATAGAAGCAGTATCTTCTCTGTAATCCTGATTACACCAAAAAGAAAAAATTTAAATACAATTTAGTTTGATTTTCTGCACAGAATTACTAATAAACACCTGGCATTCCTCTCATTCCAGATTGTCCACCAATTACATGTTGGGACAATCCTCCATCTATCTCAGTCTCTAGCTCCACTTCCAGCTTCATCCCAACTAAAGAGAGCTTCAGTAATCTTGTTAGGCATAGTCCAGGATATACCTCTGAGATTAATAAAGGTTTTCCATAACTGGTCTGTTATCCTGCAGCGTAAAGATAGATGGCTGATTGTCTCTGCTTCTTCCCCACAAAGAAAACAGCCTCCTTTGCTTCCATGGCCAATTAGTGATCTGTTGGTTTAGTTGATTCAGTAACTTGTATGATGTATTAACCTTGTAAATGCCCCTGCCCCTGCTGTATCCCTGACGCCATAGTGTATCCACCCCCATTCTGTAAGAGAGGGGGTTTGACTGAATTTATGAGCCCCCCACTCTTCACGCATAAGATAAGTAAAAGATAAAATTGGATTATTTTTCATCACACACACATATCTATATACTAGTTTCTGTGCACGTGTATATTGAGTCATGTAGTATACGATTTTATAGAATAATATTAATATTATTAAAATAAAATTTTAGTAAATGGAAGAATAAAATACATGTTTCTATGAATAATCAATATGGATTGTTGTATGGTAACTTGTTCGTCTAGGTCAAGATGATTGTGTATTATATTGCTGAATCTATGAAGATTAATTATTAAAATTTAATTAGATGCATGCGATTTTTTTAATTACTTTGATTTTATGAGGTTACAAACATGTGATGGCGCATATATACCTAATACATTCTTATAGACGCTATTCATGGTATATGTTCATCTCATTCGTTTAGCCTCTCTATCCCATCGGGGTAGAGGTAAGGTCTGCGTACACACTACACAATCCTTCTCAGACCCCACTTGTGAGACTATACTGGGTCGTTGTTGTATCCGTTTAGGTTGCTTTATCATGACCATAATTTATGTTAGTTGGAATGAGATACTTCACCAAGGAAGTAGCGCCTGACCTTTACCTTTAAGGTTCCGATTTTAAGGCTTTAGGTCCAGCAGAGGTAAAATCCTTTGGCCAGTAACAATGCGATATTCCATAGATAAGCAAGAAACTGAAGCCTCTCTTTTTATTTATGATGTACCGGCTTGAATTCACTTTCACTTTAGGAAAGTTTGACGAACGGTAGAAATTCTTTGTCCATCCCCGAGATCCCCCTTCCTTTCTTTTAAATTATCCATCAATTCTTTGGTCTAAAGCGGATTTCTCTCTGAAGCCGGAAGCTTGATCGACACTAGAGCTGTCGTCAGAGATATTTGATATCTCTTTTGGATGTGCAATGCGAAGTTGGTTACATAAACATATTGCCGTAGATAGTACAATCTAACATCGGGGAATATTGATACAAGCCTAGTTCATATGTTTATCACATTGATAACAATTTTCCACATAATTTTATTATGTACATTCTACCAAATTGTACATATCAATTGATCTGTTTCATTTGATGAAAGAAATAACAAAATTAACCTTTAACTACATGTTATTCCAACTCCGACATGTATGCAATTTAAAAATATATTTTCACGAGAATGAATATTTTATCCTAATATTATTTACAAATGATAGAAAATAAAATAAAATAAAACGTGAAAAGAGTAAATTAAGTAAGTATAGAACCCATTTATGCTTTTGGATACTAATTTAATTAGTTGCACTCCTAAATTTCTTCTAAGAACTCAACCCAACAGAAAGAAGGTGTTTTTGGAAGAACTGGTAAGGAACAAAGAAGAGTTGACAGCAAGTTTTAATGGTTTCCCACCCGGTGTCCGATATCCGTATCGGAACCCGATTATATCCAGATTCGTGCCGCGTAAAGCCCATTCAGGGAAGCGCGAGTTGACAGCAAGTTAAGATAGTGGCTAACTGAGTTGTATCTCATGCAAAAAAATCGGCTTGAATGTTTTAGAGAATAGTTATTGCTATATATGGCAGTGTTTAATTAAATCATCTAATTTAAATAGATAAGGCTCTTTCCTTTCATAACGTACAGGTTGGAAACTAATTAGAAAATGATAGGTTAGTATACAGTTGAAAGGAGACAACATTTTTAAGAAAAGACTAGTCAAATAATTTTCTGTTCTTTATTTTTTATTTTGTACATATATACAACATAAGAGAAAGTAGTTGAAGAATTCTAAGAGACACAACCCTTCAGAGTAATTTCCTCCTCTCTATTTAAATATTACTCGTATACGTACCCGCACGATATGTGGACAATTTATGAATATGCAGATTTATTAAATAATATAAGATTTAGCTTATTGTAAATTGATATAGTAAAGCTTAACCTCAAAAGGTTAAGTATTAGTTAGTACTAATAAAAAATCAATATATTTGCTTTGTTCATTGTCTAAATTTGTTAACCATAACTTTTAACATTATATAATTATTTACTTTATTTGTTTCACAAATTATTCAAAATCACAAATTTCCTCACATAATCCCTGTCATCCTATTGTATGCATTTTTCATTATAATATTTATAGTTAATCTTTATCTAGTATTTTACCTATAATAAATAATGATATGGAACTACTTATAAGTTGTTTTCAATATGATATATTTAAATTTTATTTTTAATTATTGATATTACCTACATATTATATTTGTTTTAATTCAACATCTATTAAGATTTCAGTTAGATGACCTTATCCATAAAGCATGTTTTGCTGAATCATAATTCAAAGACTTTCTCATAGCAAACTCAAATGTGTGTGTCTATATATATATATACACACACACAAAATAATTTTTTATTCGTATACTTTTAACGGATTTGTATGCTCATATACATCGTCATTGAATGGCAAGACTAAATTATCTCGAGATTTCTAAAATTAATAAATCAAATGGATTACTAAAAAATATTAATATAGAAAAGAAAACTAACAGGATAGCAGATAAAAGTAATGCACATAATATTAAACAAATTACAAATCTTAATGTTTACTAAATCAACCTTAATTATTGTTACTTCATCATTAAACTCATAACCAAAATATGATGAGACTCTAAGTTTCTTAAAATTGCAACACAAACATAAAAATAAAAAAATGAAATAATAACTTTTTCAATACAAAATAATAAAAAATACTTAACCAAAAATATTAACAACAAATGTTCATTGAATAATATGTAGTAATGGAAGGAGAATTAAAATCCCCATTAGCATTAATTGATGCGTCATCCTCTTGCGAAAATTCATATTAAAAAGAAACTTAAAATTAATTTGTTGAAAAGTAAATATAAATTACAACATCAAAAAATATATGTTTGTGAAAACACACTTTTGCTACAACAATTTCATCTGCCTCCTTACAATCATTAGCCGTTATGGTTTCACGTTTCTTAGAAAATTTAAAATAAATATTATCGTGATCATATAGCTCGAAAATAAATGTTACACGACTACACAATAATGTAAGTAGTAGAAGAACATCACTTGATAATGATTCACTGTAATCCCCAAGCTTTTCGCAATCGATTAATTTATCAGCTTTTTCATCAAAAAGAACAAAAGTCGTATCACCAATATTATATTTCACCTTCACGTGTATCTTGAATCTTATCAAGTCATTTTCTGCGAGGCTGCGACCATTACTGAGATTTCGAGAATAGAGAAAGCAAAAGAGAAGGAGAAAATAAGGTTACTGAGAAAAAAGAAAATAGGTTGAAAAGAAGAGAAAAAAATCGTAAGGGATGGGTTTATAAATCTGAGAAATTGTAACCGCTTTGAATTCAAAAGTATAATTACAAGTTATTTTTGAGTTTACAAAATTAATGTAAACAATCTGTATTTTTTTCGGTATAAAGAAGGAGCAGTTCAACTATGTTAGTTTAATTATATATATATAAATTAAATAGTTAATATAAAAAATTTGATACCTTCTCAAAAAAAGAGTCCTAATTGTGTCTTAGATTATGGCTGCACGGTTAAAGTAAGTTTAGATTTTGCATATTTCAAGTCAAATTTAGAACTTTTTATCAGGACATTTGATAAGCTTGAATTAATATATAAAGAATCTCTATATAATTTAGCCAAAAAACGGTAAGAATTTATTTAAAATAATTTAAAAAAATGAATAGGGTGTAAAAATAATTAAATGACGAATTATTAACTTGCCTAACTCATTTTGCCATATAATTACTACATGTCTTTTTTCCTTTTAATAATATATAGATATAAAATATATAAGTACAGATATAGAGACTATGTATTTCCTGTATTAACTTTTTAAAATTTTGACACCCCTTAGTAAATATTCTGGCTCCGATACTATTTTATGATTGCTTCAAATGTTCCAAATCAGACATAGGTAAAACATAGTATATACATACTCGTCTAATTTGGACATGAAAAAGTAAAAAGAATTTTTAAAAAATTGAAGGCGTTACTTGGTTAAATTCTTAAAAGATTAGAGGAGAAGTGTCTTTGGGAAAAAAAAAAAAAAAAGAAATCGGAGAAGTTCCTCATGATACTTTCGTAACCAAATAAATCTTCTTCGATTTGCAACGAAATCACAAAATTTTCAAAAATGGAAAACAACGAACTGTGAACAATTATTTTTTGACCATACCCAAATTCTATACTATTTTGCTATAAATATTAATGTTAGATCTAATTTTAATACTTTAAATTTTATCTTACTCTTGATAGGTTCTATTTAAGAAAATTAAAAACAACAAA
>ML339518.1:0-15506 GCA_005239505.1 Nicotiana paniculata
TTTGTTGGATTATTTCCCAATGTGATAACATACACTATAATCATTAATGAATTTTGTCTAGAAAGGTTGTTAGATGAAGCTAATGATATGCTAAGAAAAATGGAGCAAAATGATCATTCACCAGACAATGCCACGTACAATATTATTGTGCAAGGATTTTTTGAAATTTAGCAAAATTAGTGAAATGATAACTTTTTTGAAGGAAATGACTGGAAGAGACTTCTCATTTGATGCAAGTACTGTAGAGTTACTAATAGATGCTATAGCGAAGGATCCTTCTTTGCTTAACATTATACCGCAATTTCCCTTGGGAAATAAGAACTAAGAAGTGATATTTATTTCACTTGATTTATTTAGCTTTACCTATCACTACGACGCAATTTCCTTTTACCTCTGCTAAAGAACTCACATCAACGAAATTGAGGAAGCTGAAAGAATATGGTAAATAGAACATTGCTTGAGTTCTAAACTTTTTCCTTCTGTTCTGAACCTTGCTGTGAGTAGTTGATTTACTAGATGTTTCACTTGTACAATTTTATAGTAAATTACATGTTTTTCTACTTATTATTAGGTGGTTCACTTAAAACTATAGCAGATAGTGAACTATCCAAAATTGAGGAAGCATGCCAAAATCTGCAGGATCATCTAAATACTTCTGAGATCAAGTGAGGTGAAAAGATTAAGATGGTTTTTCTCTTACACTTGATATATAGTACACTTCAATTCTTTTCTTTTCTTTTTTAATTTTTTTTTAGATTTTTGTTTCATTATGATTGAGATTGCTTCTTATTCACTTAAATACTTCTGACTAATGTGATTGGCGGAATTATTTGAAGGATTTGAACTTCTCTCTTACTCGTTTGGATTTTTGGAGGCTATTTGTTATCAATTACAGGGAAACTAGTAAAAGATTNGGTTGATTTTCCGGCAAAATTCATTCTTTCTTCTGGAGATTTATCGGTTTTTTGATTGAAAGTTCGCCGGAGCACCAGACTCTTCGGCATCCATCAGAAAAATAAATTCTCCCTTTGGAGCAGTAGCAGTCAGTGGATTTGGAAGCGCGTCCGGACATCCCCGACTGTGATCTAGGTTCTATCTTTCTTGAATTGTATTTGCACACATCTATTTACTGTTGACTTGCCGGCAATTTTGCTTCGATTAATTGCTTTTTTTCTAGCTTTTCTATTATAATTTTAAGCTTAAGGTTTCATTTATTCATTTTAGTTCTGTGTTTGCATAGGGGTAGTTTCGTAGATGTGGTAGATTCATTGTTCTAGTGCCTGCTCGCGTTTCTGTTCTCGTAGTCTCTCCTTTGAGTTGTTTTTAGCTCTCGGGTTCGTAGCTTGTAGTCCTTTGTTCCCGTTTTTGGTTCTTAGTAGCAGTGTTTACCTAATACCTCTTGCTTATAGTGGCGGTAGTGAATGGTGTGAGAGTAAGGTCATGTCCTCGAGAGGGGCTGGGGGTGGGGTCCAGGGGTGGGAAGGAGGGGTAAGAAAGACTCTAGGTTGAGAATTGGGTCTTGGAACATTGAGACGTTGACGGGGAAGTCTATAGAATTAGATGAGATTCTTCAGAAGAGGAAGATCAACATAGCGTGTGTTCAGGAGACTAGATGGAAGGATACTAGGGCACGAGATGTAGACGGGTTTAAACTATGGTACTCAGGGAGCGGTGGGGATAAGAATGGGGTAGGTATTTTAGTAGACAGGGACCTCAGGGAGCTCGTAGTTGAGTTTAGGAGGGTAAATGATAAGTTTATGAGTATTAAGCTGGTAGTTGGTGGATTTACTGTAAATGTGATTAGTGCATACGCTCCCTAGGTAGGTTTGAACCAGGAGGTCAAGAAGCAATTTGGGATGATTTGGACGAGATTTCAATGGTCATATTGGGGCTAGTGCTAGGGGTTATGATGATGTGCATTGCGGGTACGGTTTTGAGGATAGAAATGAGGGAGGTAATTCACTGTTGGAGTTTGCTAGAGCTTTTGATTTGGTTATAGCTAACTCGAGTTTCCCGAAGAGGGAAGAGAATCTGGTCACTTTCCGAAATTCAATGGGCAAGACTCAGATTGATTATCTTCTCTGCGGGAAATGCGATAAAGGTATGTGCACTGACTGCAAGGTCATCCCGAGTGAGCACCTCACGACTCTTCATAGGCTCCTAGTTATGGACCTGGATATCAAGAGGAGTAGGAGGAAGAGGGCGGGGTGCAGGAAACCTAAGATTAAGTGGGGTAACTTGACTAAGGACAAAGCTCACGATTTAGGGGAGAACTTGTTGGCTATGAGGGCCTGGATGAGTATAGGGGACGCATCTAGTATGTGGTTCATGACTGCGGATTGCATTAGGGTAGCTGCTAGAGAAGTCTTAGTGGACACGAAGGGTTCTCCTGGGTCCATAAAGGGGACTGGTGGTGGAATACAGAGGTTCAAGGTAAAGTGGAAGCTAAGAAAGCTGCTTATTTGAAGCTAGTAGAGAGTACAAACGAGGAGGAAAAAAAGACTTATTGGGAGTTTTACATAGAGGCAAAGAAAGAGGAAAAGTTAGCAGTTACGATGGCTAAGAACGCAACATTTTCTCGCAACATTTTCTCGTTTGTACGAGGAGCTCGAGGGAAAAGGCGGGGACAGGAGGTTGTATCGGTTGGCCAAGGTGAGGGAGAGAAAAGCCCGTGACTTAGACCAAGTCAAGTGCATCAAGGACGAGGATGGAAAAGTGTTGATGGAAGAGGCACTCATTAGGAGAAGATGGCAGATATACTTCCATAAATTGTTGAATGAGGAGGGGGATAAACGCATTGTGCTGGGTGAATTGGAGCACTCCGAGAGTCAGCGTGATTTTTGGTACTGTAGGAGGATTACGGTAAAGGAGGTGGAAGGGGCGATGCTTAAGATGTGCAGGGGCAGAGCAACGGGTCCAGACAAAATCCCGATGGAATTCTGGAAGAGCGCGGGGCGGGCAGGTTTGGAATGGGTCACTGGGATATTTAATGTTATTTTTATGACAAAGAAGATGCCCGAAAAATGGAGGTGGAGTACGATGGTTTCGCTTTACAAGAACAAGGGTGATATCCAAAATTGCAATAATTATAGGGGTATCAAATTATTGAGTCACACTATGAAGGTTTGGTGGTGGAGGCCAAGGTGAGGAGGTGCGTGTCTATTTTCGAGAATCAGTTTGGATTCATGCCGGGGCGTTCGACTATGGAAGCGATTCATCTGCTAAGGAGATTAGTGGAGCAGTACAGGGAGAGGAAGAAGGATTTGCATATGGTGTTTATTGACCTTGAGAAGGCATACAATAAAGTTCCGAGGGAGGTCCAGTGGAGGTGATTGGAGGATAGCAGCGTTTCGGTAGCGTACATTAGGGTGATTAAGGATATGTATGATGATGCTAAGACTCGGGTGGTGAATCGGCATTTCCCTGTGATGATGGGGTTGCACCAGGGATCGGCTCTTAGTCCATTTTTGTTTGCCTTGGCGATGGATGTACTGTCGCGTCACATCCAAGGGGAGGTGCCTTGGTGCATGCTATTTTCCGATGATATAGTGTTGCTTGACGAGACGCGTAGCGGAGTTAACGCGAGGTTGGAGGTTTTGAGGCAAACCTTGGAGTCTAAAGGTTTCAAACTGAGTAGAAACAAGACAGAATACTTAGAGTGCAAATTCAGTGAGACCCATGATGCAGACGTAGAGGTTAAGCTTGATGATCAAGTTATCCCCAAGAGAGCGAGTTTTAAGTATCTCGGGTCTATTATCCAGGGTAACGGGGAGATTGACGAAGATGTCACACATCGCATCGGAGCGGGATGGATGAAGTGGAGGCTCGCTTCCGATGTTCTATGTGATAGGAATGTGCCGTTAAGACTTAAGGGTAACTTTTATTGAGTGGTGGTTCGACCCGCTATGTCGTATGGGGCTGAGTGTTGGCCAGTCAAGAATTCCCACGTGCAGAAGATAAGAGTAGTAGAGATGAGGATGTTGAGATGGATGTATGAGTGTACCAGGCGAGATAGGATTAAGAATGAAGCTATCCGGGACAGAGTGGGAGTAGCCTCCGTGGAGGACAAGATCTGGGAGTCGCGGATGAGATGGTTCGGACATGTTAGGAGAAGAAGCATTGATGCCCCTGTCAGGAGGTGTGAGAGGTTGGCCATGGAGAGTTTGAGAAGGGTTCGAGATAGGCCTAAGAAGTACCGGGAGAAGTGATTAGGCAGGACATGGCGCTGCTTCAGCTCACTGAGGACATGACCCTTGATAGGAGGGTGTGGAAGTCGAGGATTAAGGTAGAAGGTTAGTAGGTAGTTTATAGTGTTCACTGATAGGTTTAGTAGCATACATGTCCCTTCACATTCTTAAATTTTTATTACGTTATGTGGTTTTGTTCGCCTCAGGTATTTTATTCCCTGTTGCTATTATTTGATACTATTTTCCCTATTTTTTTTTCAACCTTCTTCCTTCCTTGCTTCCCTCTTCTTCTTCTTGCCCTTCCTGAGCCGAGAGCCTATTGGAAACAATCTTTCTACCTGCATTAGGTAGGGGTAAGGTCTGCGTACAGACTACCCTCCCCAGACCCCACATGTTGGGATCAAATTGGGTTTGTTGTTGTTGTTGTTGACTAATGTGATTGGCCTGTCATTACTGGTTCTGATGCAATTAAATATTCACGCCTTTGGCAGATGAAGAGGAGATTGATCACTCTAAACAGTAAACACACATCTCCACAGTCCACTGGTGCGGAGAAGGTTACTTCATCTTATGAGAAGTCATTTTCATCAGTAAAATCATTTGACATTTTCCTAGTGCATTGATCATGAGCTGCTATGACACCTAAGAAAATAGTGCTCCTATTTCTTAGACATGAAAAATAATGAGAAAATGAAAATTTTATTTAGTCAGTTGTAATTTTTCTTGAATAATTGCAGTTTATCCCTTAACCACATGTATATATGGAGTAGTTAAAGATATAAGCACACCAATTAGGGTAGTTCACACTGCAAATTTACCAACTGCTTAGCTACTTATAACTAATGAATTATGTTGATCCTTTGTGTGTACATGAAAGTAGGACATGAAAAGTTCTATCGACATATTGTCACTTATGATGATTGAGCTCCCTCCATTCCACTTTGCTTGGCACTATTTTTTATTAGTATGGTTAAACAAATTACACATTTCATTATTTACTTAATGAGAAGTACTTATAGCCACACAAATATTATATAATATTTAAAACCAAGTTTTAAAAGTCTACATTTTTTTTATTAAACTTTATATCATAGCAAATGGATTTAGGGAATGCAGTATTATCATACGCTCATAAATATATCAATAGAAATAGAAACGTAGATAAGGTGATACTCCCTTCTTCTAAAAGTTGTCTTATTTCACCTCTCTTGAACCAGCCTAATTTTGGTATCAGTTACTTCTACTCTGCTTACTGAAGGTTGCACAGATGCACGGTCCATTTCTGGTGGTCAAGAAACATTCAGAGGTCCGTCTTATTGTTCTCACTATGTACTCATTCCGACCAATGTCTTTGCAGATGAAGAGGAGATGGCTCAATCTGAACATAGTAGGTGCTGAAAAGGTAATGCATCTCCAATTTAGCGGGACGTGCAGCTCACTTTAAATGAGAAAGTCTTCTCCAGTGAAATCATTGTGCTATTTGCCTAGAGAAACTATACCATCAGCTGCTATGACACCATCTTGTATCCCTACAATCACGAATGCAAATTCTAGCGAGGAAGATTGCAGAAACCAAAAGTTACCTCCTTTGTAACAAGGTCAGTGTACAAATCCAGATATAGGTGCAGCTTGGAGTTCCCCTATGAGAAGTATAGCTGATCATCTACTACAGTAGAGGCATGTTACTTACATTATCGTGTCTAAAACACAGAGGCTAAAACGAATCAAGGATAATTATAGCTATCCGTTTGGAATTAAGTGGTATTATTATGGACGTATCAGGGTATTCTCTTTTTTTTTTTTACTTCCCCTTACACACACTCTCTCTATGGCATGTGAAGTTTAACGATAACAAGTTTCCAATTATTGAAAGGTGCCATTTTTTTTGAAACATAGTAAAGAAAAGAGTATTATATGAAATGGAACATATGAGTGCTATATACTTTGTAGAAAACTTAAATAAAAATTTACGGCATCGGGTGTTGGAGACCCACCCCGTACCTATATATATATTTCTATTTTTGGAACATACTAAAGGAAAGTTTGCTATATGAAATGGAACAGAGGAAATATATAGTTTGTAGAAAACTTGAAGACATATATTAAGACAAGGAATGAACTCATATGAACGACATGGATAGTGAGGATCTATATAGTGGACACCTTCAATTATATATAAGAATGGCACCTCGGTGGAGGAATAGAAGCACTGGTCCCCTTCGGTCAACTTGCTTGTGCCTACTGTTACCTACTGTAGGACCTCCGTCCCCGAAGTGAAGAAAGAGGAGCGGGAACAAGAGGTTGTCCTCTCCCGACCCAGTAGTTCCGCAACTACTACCGTAGTTGTTGCTAACGGGGATTCATCAGATGTCATAGGTCGTCATATCTTTGAAAGCTCAGATGTAGAGAATAAACGAACTCCACGAGGGTTACTTAAGCCACTTTAGTGCAAACCAGAAGGACTTACGCTGGTGTTGGATGTTGCTCAGTCCTGCTATAACTTAACAACCAAAAAGCTTTGCGTCGAACTTCATCCCCTTCGAGTTGGCCATGAGGTAACAACCTCTGACACTCCACACCATTGCGACAGGAGGGGGCTTGCCCATAAGCGTACTTTATCCAAAAATCAGCCTTTAGGCAGGTGAGACTGAAAAATAACAAAAAATCAGCTTCTAAAAGGGGTATTTTCATATTTTCACGTAGTCATATAAAACTATTTATTTGCTCCAAATTAGTATTTCTTCTTGTTTCATATAAATATAAAATGCATATTTTATCTTAGCTTTGTATTTTTTTTAGATCAACTAATTGTTTGTTTCAACTGTGCATTTCTTCCTTTTCGGGCCAATTATGTAAAAAAGATATGGTTGTACTACATTTTTTAGCCAAATAAAAAAAAAAGTTATACCGATAGGCATGTAAAATTTATTGGATTCAAATTCAATAAATAATTTAGATAATATTTTAAATATATTAGTCCAAATAAGTATTATGGGCTAATATAATTGGATTAATTACATAATCCAATGTATATATAGATTAAATAAGTAAGTCTTAATCCATTGGGCTAGCTCATTTAATTGGGCTAAAGTGATGAGCCTACTTAATTAGGCCCAAGATGACATCTTCCTAGAGGCCCAATGCCACGTGTCGAATGACGTGACACATCAAGTCAAATGGAAGAGCCAATAGGATCATGCCACGTGTTAAAATGACAAGGCATGGCAAGTCATATTAAAAGGCTAATGAAATCGTGTCAGTTGTGCGAGTGACATGTTCTGGCCAATCAAATGCGGCCTTGTCACACTTCAATTTGATTGATCGGAAAGAGTTTGTTCTTATCATAACTCTCCCCTCCCACAACTATAAAAAGGGGTCTTCATAACTGAGAAAGACACCAGAAGTGATAACAAGAAGCAAGAAGGAGCTCGTGGATCAAACGCTCCGGATTTCTCTAAAAGCTATAAGCATTCAAGTGTTCTAAGGATTAAAAGATCAACACGAAGATTCAAGAATAAGCTGCAAGCCCTTGGATTAAAAGTAAGTCAAGATAAAGATCAAGCTTCAAGTACTTGGATTAGAATAAAATAAAATTCAAGATTAAGCTTGGAGGCTCTTTTATTTACTGTTGAAAAGAAGAATAAGAGGATTCATAAAGATTGTAACACTCAAATATTTGAAATAAAATAATACGATTGTTGCAATATATTTCGGTCCTGATTTTATTTTCTCGACGCAATTTATTGTCTACAAATTCTGGCACGCCCAGTGGGACAATCTCTACCTCCCATCTCAACTTTTCAATCACCAAAGTTTAAGAACATCAAAATGGTTTCAATGAAAACAAACCCCTGATCAACTTCCACCAAGGTTGCTAACTCCAAGTTCTATGCTGATGTGGAAAGCATCCTCGATGTTACCTTTGGAAGCTTCGGACCAGTCACGAGGAGCAAAGCAAGCTCTTTAGGACAACAAGCACTCCAAGTGTCGTCCACATCAACCCCTGTTTTCGGATCTTCATCTTCAAAAGGAGCAAGATCTTCCACAAACGTACCCAAAGGAGGAAGCGATATTGCTGAAAAGATCAAGAAAACTCTTGCTCTACTTGACCTCTCCGGATCCAAGAACTCTGTTGTGAAGGAAGATGATGATGCTTCAAGAGATGGATCCTCCCCACTTACACCGTGTAGTGTGAGCCATTCGAGAATCAATGTGTGTGACAATCCATACTACTCTCAATCATCTACAACAATCATGCAAGCCATGGAGACAAACACTTCATCTGTGGAAGAGCAGTTGGCGAACTTGACGGAAGCAATTGCTGGCTTGACCAAGTGCATGAAAAATCAAGATGGTAGAATTTACAAGCTAACAGACAGGGTGGGAATCTTGATTGAAGAAGAATCCACCCATGCACCTGGAAAGCTCCCAGAAGTTCTAGAGATTGATTCTCCCCTAAGATGAGTAGCATCCGCTAAGACTATCCCTGTCTCATCTGAAGGGATGATTCCCATCGATCAATTGAAGGAGTTCATTGAAGGAACTATTAAGAATAAGTATGAAGTTTCTGCCAAGTCCTCCCTTACATACGCAAAGCCGTACACTGCAAGGATCGATATGTTGAAGATGTCTGATGGCTATCAACCTCCAAAGTTTCAGCAGTTTGATGGTAAAGGAAATCCAAAGCAATATGTGGCGCACTTCGTTGAGACATGCAACAACGTTGAGACTTATGGAGATTACCTCGTCAAACAGTTTGACCGCTCGCTAAAAGGAAATGCTTTTTATTGGTATACAGACCTCGAGGCTGGATCTATTGATAGCTGGGATCAACTAGAGCAAGAGTGTCACGACCCAAATTTTCCTCTGTTGGGTATCGTGTTGGCACCTAGTCTTAAGGACTAGATAAGCCTAATATTCATGGAATAACAACAATAATAAATAGAGTCAAATATTTTTCTGAAATAAGAAATTCTTTACACATTGTAAATTCCAAAAAACCCGGAAGTACAAGTCATAAGCTTTAGAGAAATTACACTAAACTACTAAAATACCACTGTTCAAAAATAAGTACAACAGTGCAAACAGAAGTATAAGATGGTGACTCTGAAACTGCAAACGCTGAAGCGGTTTTACCTTGAGTCTCCACAACAGAAACCACGCTACTGATAATCAATCGGCCGGCTATGCAAAACCTGGAATCTACATAAAAATGTGCAGAAGAGTAGTATGAGCACACCACAGCGGTGCTCAGTAAGTATCAAGACTAACCTCGGTGAAGTAGTGACGAGGACTAGTTAAGACACCCACTGGTCTAATAAAACTGAACAAGTATCCATATAGGAATCAGGAAAATAATGATATACACATAAAGGTTACGCAATATAGCTAACAAGACAGTGAATTCGAGTATCAGCGGAAACCATGAAGTAACACAAAGACTGAATAGAACAAAAAAACAAATCCGGCATGTAGATATAAAACACGTACATGTAATGACTCAACAACTTCAACCACTTCTACATCAAATTCATAGTCATCTCCACGAGGTTCCGAACCTCGGACAAATCACCATTTACGGGTCCCAATGATTGAACCCTAACACTTGGCATCTTGCGCCCTCGTTCGAGTACTAACTGCACGGACGACTCACGTGTCAATTAGGGTCATTTCCACTCATACTATAAGCACAACAAGAGTATCTATACTTGACAACAACAAGGAGTCCTAAATCCATTAGTAGTACTTAACTATGTGCATGCTTGTGCAGGTGTCCTAACATGATTTCAACAACCAATAAACATAATGGAAGCGAAAGGGCAACACGTACACTTTCATCTCACAAATTTTCACACGAATAAACTCACATAGTAAGATTTCCAGTACACAATATCAACAACAAGGAATGCCCCCAGGCCAACACAAGTATCACAAACAATCCCTGACATAGCCCACATTGTCTCGCCACGTGTGCAATAGTAAAGTATATGCCCGCCTTGTTTCTCCACACGTGCATAAGGATGTTCCCACCTTGTCTCGCCACATGCGCAACCCTCAATCTCATATCCCGCCTTATCGCGCTGCATGTGCAATATCAATAGTAAACACGGCACGGCAGAAACCTCGTGCAAATCCCCATATCAACAACCGCACGACAGAAACCTCGTGCATCACCACAACAAGTACAACAACAACAATGGCAGCAGTTCAAGTTACAATAAATACATCAACTCAAGAACCTTCGATCAGAAGATAGGCAAAACTATCACGAGAAATAAACATAATAAGGAAAGTTAGGCATATTAAGAAATGCTCAACAAGGAAGGAAAATAGCATGTAACAGTTGTTGATACCCAATTTTTTCTCAAATTATTTTCAAACTTGCATATAAGCCCTCAAAATTACTCTTTGTTATAATGAGAGTTTTTCCTTATTTTTTCATATTTTTATTAAATTATTTTTCTGTTTATTTTTTAATATTTCATATTTAAATAATTCATAAATTATGTTATAAATAATTTCCAAATATTTCACAGCTCAATATGTCATTTCTAATTCTATTGGGATCGGATTATTTCACAAATTAGCCAATTTAGCACTATTTGGCTATAGTTATAGCAATTTTGCAATTCTAGCCTAATTATACATTTTATACTATTTAAATCAATAATTATTCATTTTTTTTATATTTTATGTTATCTAATTACTTTCATTTTTTTATTTATGAAGAATTAATTTCATATTTTATACAAATATTAGCTATTTTATTATTTATTTATCTATTTTATGGGTATTTAATATCTAGCCACTTTTATTTTAAAACCTAGCCAATTTTAACCCCAACCCATCAGATTTAGCTAACCCAATTATCCAACCCAAACCCCAATCAAATACCCAGCCCAATCCTAATCCATACCCGGCCCAACCCCTAATTAAATCTGAGTCGTTGATCAAATAAGATCAACGGCCCAGATTCCTCCTTTCCATAATTAACTCTCACCTAACCCCCTCCCCCCGGTCTCATTTCCTTCGAGACTCTTCATCTCTCATCTCTCTATCTCTCTCGGTTACTCTCTAGAAGCCTCATTGGCTTCTCCCCCCCGATGGGGTCTGTTCCCCTTCTCCGGCAGGTTCTCTCACCGGAACCCTAGTTCCCTATCATCTCCTAGACACCTACTTGCCTCTCACTTACTCAGTGACATCCTAGGCTCTTCAGACGAACCTGGAGCGGTTCACTCACCTCCTTCGGGCCTCTTGCCACGTTCCGGCCTTTCCTCGACCGTTTGAGTAAGTGTTGCAGTATCTCTGGCTTAAATTGATGCCATTCATGAGATTTGCCCTCTTTTCTGGGTTCCACAAAACCGTAATATCCTATATTTCAATATTTTATTTAAGATCTACTCTAGATGACATGTACCGAGCCTTGGAAAAGTGTCAACAAAGGGAAAAACATTTAGAGGGTTGCAATCTGTTACTCCAATTGTGGCTCACTGAGCATTTGCAAAAGAGCGACTACCGTCAGGACATCCATAGGAGAATTTGGGATGATCATATTGCTTTCCATCATCCAAAGCGTATAAACTACATCCCCGACATGTTTGCTCAGCCGAAAAACGCCAATGGATGGGCCTAGTTGCTAGAAAACTTGACAGAGGATCAGATTCAGTGGATGTTAGAGTGGTTCCCAACCGACGAATTCATCATCCAAACTCGAGACACCCCATTTTTTATATTGATTGGTCTAAGAGGGACGTATCCTTACATCCCGATCCGAGTCATGAGGCAGGCAGGAAAGAATCAAGTTATACCAAGGGTCGAGAAGATGAGTCATCTCAGGGCAGATTTCCAAAACGACGACATCCCTCATAAGTGCCAAGCTCAACATTTGTGCACTGCAAGATCTGGTTAGAAAAAGGACACTATCGAACCCGACATGTATCATGCTGGTTACTCTCCTTATTATCTGGGATGGTTGGAAGATAACTGGGGTGGAAATATCGAGCCAGGGTTTGCTCAAGGCCACAGGGTCATTGATGAGAAGGCCGAGGCAATGACTAGACTCAACCAGTTGCGCAAGAGGCTCCGTGATTGTGAAGAAGTTCATCACAAAATACATGAGGCCAACAAGAAGCTGATAGAGGAACGAAAAGACATGGCCATCACTTCCACCCAGAGGCTAGCTCACGTGGAGCGAGGCATAGTCGACTTAGAGGAGAAGTTCATTAGGAGGATCGAGACCTGTCAGAAGACCGAAGGAGTAATTCTAGCCAGGACCTACTTTTTGCTGGGACTCCGCGAGATGGGGACGCTGATCAAGGCAAGCAGAGATGCTGAGTTTGGGGAAGGTCCTTCTGGGACCAAGTAGATAGGATTGTCTTTACTTTGCCTTCTGATGTAATAAGGCCCCTGGCCATTAGTGACATTTTATATTTTTCGCATTCTTAGAGTCGTGTTGGATTTGTCTATTTTGTTATTAATAAAATGAGGCATTTAGCATCTTAAGTTCTCCAAATCAATTTGTCGCTAGGCCTACCTCGGGCACAAAGAGGTCCCCAACTTAGGACATGCTTTACATTTCCACCTTATGTGTTTAAATACTGCAATATTTTTTTATGATCCTCACTACCTTCATTAAAGGTTGGTTCGTGCATTCTGGAATCATCCACCTACCGCACAAGATCAAAGGGCCCTCCTCCTCCTCCTCATAGTCCTCCCAAAGGAAAAAGCAAGGGTAAAACTAAGATGACAGAGGCAAGCGGCGTTAGAAAAGACAATAGGGATGAACAGGTTGAGATCGTTGATGATCGTGGTATTCAGGTTCTACAAGAGGGTATGTCTCCACTAGAGAAGAAGCTGCTGAAGTTCCAAGAGGAAGTTGACCAAGTCAAGAATTTGGCTCACCTGTCACTTTCCCTCAATGTTCTGAATGTCCACTTCCCAAATGCTCCAAACCCCACTTTACCACAAAACACCCCTAAACAACCGAATCTCCCCAAGGACCAAGTCCCGCAAGCACAATGAAATGCCTGTCACCATAACACTCCACCTCTCCAGGATCAGACAAAAGACCACTTCCAGGCCTACAATAATCCCTTTTATGTAGAAACTGTGGCTCATTTCACACCACATACCCCTGAGTCTGACGAGAAGGATAGGCTCATCAGGAATTTGGCCGAGGAACTCAAGAAGTTGACCAATCGAGTTTAGGGCGCCGAAGGAGTTAGAGGGATTGGGGGGCTGAACTATGAAGATCCTTGCATACAGCCTGATGTCGAACTACCCGAGGGGTACAAACCTCCTAAGTTCGAGATGTTCGATGGTACTGGTGATCCAAGAGTCCATTTGAGAACTTAATGCGACAAATTGGTTGGCGTGGGAAAAGATGAAAGAATCCTCATGAAACTCTTCATGAGGAGTTTGAAAGAAGATGCACTGTCTTGGTACATCGGCCAGGATCCAAAGAAATGGACTAATTGGGTAAGCATGGCAACAGACTTCATGGATCGATTCAGGTTCAACAC
Source organism: Nicotiana paniculata (assembly GCA_005239505.1). NCBI lineage: Eukaryota > Viridiplantae > Streptophyta > Magnoliopsida > Solanales > Solanaceae > Nicotiana > Nicotiana paniculata. Next base: position 13,709 of record ML339518.1, read on the forward strand.
GGAGAATTCTCCGGATGTATTCTACATCCAGAATTTAAAGAAGAAGCCAACGGAGACCTTTCGCGAGTATGCTACTCGTTTGAGGTCAGAGCTTCCAAGGTTAGGCCAGACTTAGAAGAGGAACAAATGAAGAAATTATTTATACGAGCTCAGGATCCTCAATATTACGAGCGGTTGATGATGGTCGAAGGTCACAAGTTCTGTGACATCATCAAATTGGGAGAGCGAATCGAAGAGGGCATCAAAAGCGGTATGGTTACAAACTTTGAAGCTTTACAGGCTACTAATAAAGCTCTACAGTCTGGTGGTGTGTCCAAAAAAAAGGATGTGGGAGCCGTGATGGTTTCACAACAAGCCAAGTCCCCGCCCAAATACCAAGTATATCCAACACCCTTATTCACATACCAACCAGCTCCAAGTTACCAAGCACCCTCACCCGCATATCAAGCTCCACCACCCCACATATCAGCCTACCTCGCCCAAATACTCCCAACCAGCCCCCGTTTACAATGCCTACAATTCCCAACCTTCTCACTACCAATCACCACCTACTCACCAAAACTTCCCAAGACCTCGCCCTAACTTCGACCGTCGCCCTCCAAAATAGTATACTTCCATAGCCGAGCCCATTGATCAACTATATGAAAGACTCAAAGCCGCCGGTTACGTCACACCTATTCCTGCTGCCACCCTTGAGAACCCTTCTCTGTGGATCAACCCAAACAAATCATGTGCTTACCACTCCGGCATGAAGGGACACACCATCGAGGAATGCCATTCCTTGAAAGACAAGATAAAAACCCTCATAGATAACAAGATCATCGTAGCCAAGGACCCTGCTCCTAATGTTCGCAATAATCCACTAACAGACCATAAAGGTGGTGTCCATATGATTGAAGTAGATGATGATTGGGATCTTGAGGGGTCACTTAGGCTGATTGAGAGGGTGATCCGAAAAATCCCGCAATTAATCTCAACCCAATTGTGATTCAGATGCGGTCATCTGATGATGCTGAGGTAAACATGTCCATTCCACTCGAGTTTTAATCGAGACCGCCCGCAAAGGAAAATGCCCAGTGCCGATCGAAGTTGAGTTTGTACGGCCACTCGAAGTAGCACTCCGACCGCCTATAACATATACTTCGGTGGGAATGAGGATGACCACACCTATTCCAGCGGCAATGTCAACAACGCAACCTTTTTACTCAAATGCCATCCAATGGGACTACACAGCTGAAGCAAGGAGAAAGGGTAAAAGCAAGTCTGAGGAAGCCATTGTTGCACAGGGTATGACCAGAACTGGCAGAGTTTATATCCCTGAACATTTGGCTGAATCTAGAGAGCAGGCCGTCAACCGTCCTCCCACCACTGAGACAGGTTCAGACAATCATTGGAGAAAGATCCAAGCCAAGGGGTACTCAATCCTCGACTAGTTGAATAAGACACCAACTCAGATATCTATCCTCTCTCTATTACAGAACTCTGAGATGCACAGGAGCGCCTTGATGAGAGTGCTGAGTGAGGCTTATGTACCAGACGATATCACCAGCAGGGAGATGGCAAACATGGTGGGCTAGGTTCTGGAAAGCCACAAGATTACTTTCCATGAAGATGAGTTGTCGCTCGAGGGGTTAGGGCATAATAGAGCACTGCACATCACTATGCAATGTGAGGACCACTTCATTACAAGGATCTTAATTGATAGGGGTTCCAGCCTCAACATTTGTTCGCTAATTGTCACACCTCCTTTTTTATACGCCCCAAAAGGGGGTATGGGAGTTTTTCCAATTAAAGTGAC
>MDKI01283037.1:0-38407 GCA_005239505.1 Nicotiana paniculata
TTTTTTTTTTTTTTTTTTTGGAGAGGAGAGGTTTTGTGAAGAAGAAGATGAAGATGAAAAGAAAATAGGGAATGCGCCGTTTTTTTTTCTAAGGGGAGGGGGTCTGTATTTTCTTTAGGGGTCTAAGGGGGAGTCTAAAATTAGTGGTGTAGGGATTTTATGTCTTCTTTCTATAGAGGGAATTAGGGTTAGGTCTTAAGGTTGAAGATTGATGGGCTTTATCTTTGGGCCTTAGAATTGGGCTAAATAAAATGTCTAAACTTTAGCTAAATCCTTTTTAATATAAGGTAAATATACTACATAATGTAAACAATCTAATTAATTAAACTAAATTATATGTAAAATATGAAACTATTTTTGGTATTTTTCAAATATCATACTAAATTAGGATTAGGTTAAAATCATCACAAAAATAATGTTCCTATCAAGATACTAATATTTTTGAAAACAAAGTGGAACTGTATATATTTTTTTGTATTTTTCGACTTTTTTATGAAAGATAGATAAACTAAAAATAAGTAGATAAAATATCAGTTAGCTAAATAAAAGAAAATATTTTTTTATAATTTTTTTGTGATAAAATAAGGTAAAAAAAAAGGTCAAAACTAGTTAAAATAACGATATTAGACCTCAATTAAATATTTAAACGCTATACCGTGTAAAATCTCGGGGAGGGTAAAACATTATATGTCTACAGCTGCCCCTCTTTGACTTGAAACACGAAGAGTTATCAGGCAAAGAACGACAAGACAGGTTCTTTGACCCGACCCTTATTTAGAGAGACCAAAAACTAAAAGAAAGGAGAAAATGACCGAGTCCTGGTTTTGGACAGCCTACATATCTCGGGTTATAAGGGAATCAAGTCGCGTGTAGTTTAAGGAGAGTGATGAAATGATGAGTTGCAGAGTCGAGCGAGGCTCCGTCGAGGCTCCGGTCCGCGGTCACGTTATTACATCAAAATCAAAATGTAAAAGAACTAAACAAGCCTATCAACTATGAGTTCCAAGGCTCCTATCTATAAATCTTCTGAAGCTTGATCTTGAGTCTTGAATGTTGCTTCATGCTGACTTTTGATTTGAACCTTGATGCTTTCTAGCTGTAGGTGCTAGTTTGTTCTTCTTCAGCTTTACGGATCACAACGGGACATGCAAAGCTCATGACTCAGTCATGTCTTGAGCAGTTCACGTCTTTCATCTGCTTCTTCATTTTGGTTCGCTTCTCTCTTTTTTTTATTTTTTCTGGATTGAGGCTTCTTCTTTTGGTCATCTCGAAGTGTCGACTTGCATTCTTGAGGCGAGATTTTGCTACTTCTAACTTGCATTGAATTCTGAAATGACTTCCCTCATTCTCCAGGTGGGCTCCTGATTGCCAAAACTTTGAACTGTATTCCCTTGTTCTCCAGGTGGGCGCCTGATTGCCAAAACTTGAAACTGTATTCCCTTGTTCTCCAGGTGGGCGCCTGATTGCCAGAACTTGAACTGTACTCCCTTGTTCTCCAGGTAGGTGCCTGATTGCCCAAAAACTTGAAATGTATTCCCTTGTTCTCCAGGTGGGCGCCTGATTGCCAAAACTCGAAATGTATTCCCTTGTTCTCCAGGTGGGCGCTTGGTTATCAAAACTTTAACTGTATTCCCTTGTTTTCCAGGAGGGCGCCTGATTGCCAAAACTTGGATTTATATTCCCTTGTTCTTTAGGTGGGCTCCTGATTGCCAAAACTCGAAATGTATTCCGTTGTTCTCCAGGTGGGCGCCTGATTGCCAAAACTTTAATTGTATTCCCTTGTTCTCCAGGTGGGCGCCTGATTGCTAAAACTTGGATTGTATTCCCTTGTTCTCCAGGTGGACGACTGATTACAACAAACAGACAAATAAAGAAACTTTTCTGCCCCAGTTTGGTATCTGGGCTCATCTGTGAATGTTAAACGAATCTTGTTACCCAAAATCTCTAAAAAAAATTAAATCCCGTTATCCAAGAGGGTCCTGAAAATTTCAAATTGAATCTCATCTTAAGAATGAAAACTTTAAATCCAACTATATTTCCTCAAAGTAGAGCTTATGCCAGATGGATGTTTTGAATTTTAACTAAGTCCCATTGTCCAGGAGGGTCCTGAGAATTTAAAACCTAAATCCCATTATCCAGGAGGGTCCTGAGAACTCACGGTCGAACCTGTCCGGTGCATGCTTTCCTTACGGAGGGTTCCTCCAGAACAAACAAGATTTCCTGCCCCTGTTTCAATCAAAGAAAATTTATCAGTTTGAAAATGTGGTGGTTAGTTTGAGGAATTCTTGCTGAAGATGGCATTCCCACTGTCGTGCTTTGTGCTAACTAGCTGCTTTGAACTGGCTAAGAATTTGTTTGACTTTCTGACTGAATATCAACCACAGGACCCTGAAAGACCCGAATGACCTGCACTCAAACCGCTGTTTTACATTTCTGTCCTTCCCATTTGAAACTCCTCATCTTCCACAACATTCACAAACCACTCGACCATTCGAACTTTCACCAACACCTTATTTTCCATTTTTTCATTGTGTTATTTCTGGTATGTTTTGGCCTCACTTTGGTTTGTGCAATTTTGGAAGTTGGTAGTAAGCTTTGGAATCCTTCTTTACTTGCTTAAACAAGACTGGCATTGATAAAGACTTAGAGAAATAAACCCAAAAGAAATTAAATGCAATGACTTTGAAAATTAGGAATAAAAAAGAAAATTCGAAACAGGACGACTGTTTGTGAGAGAAAAAGGGAAAAGAGACTTGTCTGAGTGAGGCAGCTGGCACCAATGATCATGACATGCATTTCGGATTAATCAGCCAGCCTGTTCAACCAATCAACTTTCAGTGTTCATACCTTATGCCCGGGATCTCCATAACCCAATCTCATCGCCAAGTCACTGACCTTGTTCTGTTTGCGGTGCCCTGGAGAGTTTCACCAACAAACCTCTCTCATTTGTTCATCTCTCAACTCACTGTCGCCTTACAGTGCCCGTGAAGGTTTTCACCAATAAGACTCTCTCATTTTTAATTTCTCTCGGCTCGCCATTGCTTTACGGTGCCCGTTAGGGTTTTCACCAATAAGACCCTCTCATTTATTTGTTTTCCTTTGTGTGGCACAGAGTGTTGCCCCTTTGGTGTGAATCATACCTCTGTCTCGCTTGACCTGGCACTCTCAAATATTGGTCGGAAGGTCTTTCTTTGGACCGTAATGCAGGCTTTTGGATGGGGTTAGAAAGAAAGAATAAAAGCTCAAAACAAATTGAGTGGGTTCACAATGACAACTTTTGGAACCAGATCTTTTACATAGCCATAACTTCTGCCCTAGTTTCTTTGCTTGGGGGCTTTTCAATTTTTATTTAGATGGGATCGAACCGTGAGGCTGCCTACGTATCCTTAAGAGGAATCAGGTCAAACGTAGTTCATGATATAGGAATTTCTTTGTTGTTGTTACTTTTCTCTTCTTTCTCTTTTTCTTTTCTTTTCTTCTTTTTTTTTCTTTCTTCTTCTTTCTTTTTTTTCACTCTTTTTCATTCTTTTCTTTCTTTCTTTTTTTTTATTTTCTTCTTTTCCTTCTTTATTTACCTTTGTGTCCGTGTTTCTGAACTTTGCTACTGGTTCCAAAAGAGGGGTATGAAAGAAAATAAATAAGGCTCAAAGGGTTAACAAAGGGTAAAGTGTTTAGATAGCAGAATAAAATGCCTTCATCATTCCAATCTCCGAAACATGCCAAGTACAAACAAACATAATTTAAACCAAAGAAATCATACATAATATCTTTTGACTGCGTCAGAATTGATAGCCATGTCTACACATTTTCCTTCTATATCTGTTAAATACAAAGCACCATTGGACAACACTCTCGTTACGATGAACAGCCCCTGCCAATTTGGGGCGAACTTGCCTTTTGCTTCAGCCTGATGTGGAAGGATGTGTTTCAATACTTGCTGACCCATTTCAAATTTCTGGGGACGCGCCTTTTGTTGTATGCTCTTGCCATTCTCTTTTGATACAACTGGCCATGACACACTGTTGCTAGTCTTTTCTCGTAAATCAGACTTAGTTGCTCCAAACGGGTTTTGACCCACTCATCATAATCAATTTCGGCTTCAGCAACAATCCGAAGAGATGGAATTTCAACTTACGCGGGTATCACTGCTTCAGTACCATATACCAACAAATAAGGAGTTGCACCTACTGAAGTGCGAACAGCAGTGCGATAACCTAGCAAAGCAAAAGGCAACTTCTCATGCCATTGCCTGGAACCTTGCACCATTTTACGAAGTATTTTCTTTATGTTCTTGTTGGCTTCCTCGATAGCTCCATTTTCCTTAGGGCGATACGGAGTGGAATTCCGATGCGTAATCTTGAACTTTTGGCATACGTCTTTCATCAAATGACTGTTAAGATTAGCGCCATTGTCTGTGATGATTATCTTTGGGGTTCTGAACCGACAAATGATATTTGAATGAACAAAGTCGACCACTGCCTTCTTGGTCACAGATTTGAAATTTTTAGCTTCGACCCGCTTAGTGAAATAGTCAATGGCCACCAGAATGAACCTGTGCCCGTTTGACGTCGTAGGCTCAATTGGTCCAATGACATTCATGCCCCAAGCAACAAAGGGCCACGACGTGGACATTGTGTGCAAATCATATGGCGGAGAGTGAATCAAGTCTCCGTGTACCTGGAATTGATGACACTTGCGCACAACGCTGATGCAATCCCGTTCCATGGTGAGACAATAATACCCTGCTCGAAGAATCTTCTTTTCCAGAACATACCCTCTCATATGCGGCCCGCAAACTCTGGAATGTACCTCGGTCATGATAGTCGTGGCTTGATTAGCATCGATGCACCTCAATAGCCCAAGATCTGGAGTTCTTTTGTATAACCCCCCCCCCCTCCTCCCCTCCCCCCTCTCCCCCTCAAGAAAAATCCACTAGCCAAACGTCGAATTGTTCTCTTTTGATCACATGTGGCTTGTACTGGATATACTCCCATATTGATGTACTCCCTAATGTCATGGAACCATGGTTCACCATCGAGTTCTTCCTCAACCAAATTACAGTAGGCGTGTTGATCCCGAACTTGAATATGCAGAGGGTCGACATAAGCTTTATCCGGGTGGTGCAACATTGACGCCAAGGTATACAAAGCATCGGCAACCTCATTATGGATCCTTGGAATATGCCTGAACTCTATTGATCGAAATTACTGGAAAAGATCATGCAAACATTGTCTATACGGTATGAGCTTTAAATCTCGTGTCTCACATTCTCCTTGAATTTGGTGCACCAGGAGGTCCTATTCTCCCAAGACCAAAACTTCCTGGACTCCCATGTCTATAGCTAACCTCAATCCCAAAATGCATGCCTCGTACTCAGCCATGTTGTTGGTACAATAGAAACGAAGCTGAGTCGTAACAGGGTAGTGATGCCCTATTTTCGAGATGAGTACAACTCCTATTCCGACACCTTTCATGTTAGCGGCCCCATCAAAGAAGAGTCTCCAACCGTGCTTTTCTTCCTTCTCAACCTCGTCAATATGCATCACCTCTTCATCAGGAAAATAGGTCTTCAATGGCTCATATTCTTCATCGACCAGGTTCTCGGCCAAATGATCGGCCAATGCTTGGGCTTTCATCACGGTCCGAGTCACATAGATAATGTCAAACTCTATGAGAAAAATCTACCACTTCGCAAGTCTTCCTGTGGGCATAGGCTTCTGAAAGATATACTTTAGAGGATCGAGGCGAGAAATGAGGTAAGTAGTGTAAGACGACAGATAATGCTTCAACTTTTGTGCCACCCAAGTCAGGGCACAACATGTTCTTTCAAGGGGAGTGTACTTAACCTCATAGGATGTGAACTTCTTGCTGAGATAATAGATGGCTTGATCCTTCCTTCCAGTGATTTCATGCTGACCCAACACACAACCAAACGATTTATCCAAAACTGTCAGATAGAGAATTAAAGGCCTCCCGGGTTCCGGCGGGACCAACACAGGTGGGTTTGACAAGTATCTCTCGATTTTATCGAATGCCTTCTATACTCATCAGTCCATTTGACCGCAGCATCCTTCTTCAACAACTTAAATATGGGCTCACAAGTTGTCGTGAGTTGAGCAATAAACCTGCTAATGTAGTTTAAATGCCCGAGAAAACTCATCACCTCAGTCTTGTTCCTTGGAGGTGAAAACTCTTGAATAGATTTGATCTTTGACGGGTCCAACTCAATGCCTTGACGACTGACTATGAATCCCAACAGCTTTCTGGATGGAACACCAAATGCGCACTTGGCAGGGTTAAGCTTAAGATTGTACCTATGGAGCCATTAGAAAAACTTTCTCAAATCTCCGACGTGGTCGGCCTGCTGCTTTGACTTTATGATCACATCATCCATGTAAACCTCAATCTCCTTGTGTATCATGTCATGGAACACAGTAGTCATTGCTCTCATGTAAGTTTCCCTAGCATTTTCAAACCAAATGGCATTACCCAGTAGCAATAAGTTCCCCATGGAGTAATAAATGTTGTCTTTTCTACATCCTCCTCATCCATCAAAATATGGTGGTATCCCGCATAGAAATCCACGAAAGACCTGATCTCGTGCTTGGCATAGTTGTCAATCAGAATGTCGATATTTGGCAATGGAAAATTATCCTTTGGGGTTGCTTTGTTGAGATCACGGTAATCAACGCACACCCTGGTCTTGCCATCCTTCTTTGGCACCAGCACAACATTAGCTAAACAAGTGAGATATCGCGTGACTCGAATGACCTTTGCGTCCAACTGCTTTGTGATTTCTTCCTTAATCTTCACACTCATGTCAGTTTTGAACTTTCTCAGCTTCTGCTTGACGGGAGGGAATGCCGGGTCAATTGGCAATTTGTGGACCACCAAATCGGTACTCAAGCCTGGCATGACATCATACGACCATGCAAAAATATCCTTATATTCAAACAATTCTTTGATTAATTCTTCCGTGATTTGTGGCTCAAGATGGACACTTATCTTGGTTTCTCTGACATTATCTGGATCTCCTAAATTGATCGCTTCCGTTTCATTCAGATCAGGCTTGGGTTTTTATTCAAAATGATTTAGTTCCTTACTAATTTCATCAAATGCCTCATCCTCACATATTTTGTTTCACCATCACACTCTATTTCTTGGATTATTATTTCAAAATTAGATTGACTTTTAAGACTGGGCCGAAGATTCCTCATGCATGTCATGTCATTAAAACCAGCATAAAAAGAACTGTACAAAGAAGAAAAGAAAACAAAAATTAAGAACTATCAGGAAAGATGGAAAAGGGAAATTGCATTTCATTGAAAATAAAGGATAACAGGGCTTGTACATCAACACGCGAAAAATAAAAATCTGGGTCACAACCCTGGAATAACCCAGATAGAAAGGAAACCAAAACAAACTACCAAGACTCCTTCCGAGTAGGGAGAGGAGTTTCCTTCCAATTGTTAAGCTTTACATTCGGTCCGACGAACTGCATGTCTGCTTTGCTGGACCCTCCTCCGACTTCTACCATGTTCACATCCTCAAAACAACCTCTGGAACCTTTCAATTAACTCTTCATCAATGTCAACCACAAGACTTGGAACTGTTGACACTGGGGGTTTCCTGGCACCGAGCTTGACAAAGGACCTGGAGAGACGCATGATAAGCTTCGGAAGTGCCCACGCCTTCTATTTCAACCTTTTAGCCCTTTTCACATTTGCCGCTATGGGTTTGAATCCAAGACCGAATGTACCCAAATTTTCAGGGAGGGACACTGGCTGTACGATACCCTGCAAGGATGCACCCAGACCTTTTACCTGGCACAAAGCCGTTTTTCAACATTTCAGAGGACACCATGACGAATGCAGAGGCTATCTTTGGAATTGGAATATATTTCCCTTCTGGAAACTTCTCGAACGGCACTGTTTCAGAAACTTGATAGAACCAAGGCCCTTTATCATCTTCGGCCTCAGTAAACAGGACATAGACATCACTGTGAGAACACAAATTCTCCTCACCATGCACGACGATCTCCTATCTGTCCCACTCAAACTTGACCATCTGGTGCAAAGAGGATGGGACTGCTTTGGCGGCGTGTATCCACGGCCGACCTAACAGCAAATTGTAAGAGACGGATACGTCCAATACTTGGAATTCCATGGTGAACTCCACTGGTCCTATTGTCAACTCAAGCACTATATCACCAACCGAGTCTTTTCCTCCACCATCAAAACCTCAGACGCATATGTTGTTCTTGTGAATCCTCTCATCATCAACTTTTAACTGGTTCAGAGTAGAGAGAGGGAAAATGTTTGCACTGGAGCCATTGTCAACTAATACCCTGGTGACAACAGAATCTTCACATTTTACCGTAAGATAGAGAGCTTTGTAGTGTTCAGTACCTTCCACGGGCAACTCGTCATCAGATAAGGTGATTTTGTTCACCTCAAATATTTTGTTGGTGATCTCTTCCAGATGGTTCTCTGAGATTTTTTCGGGGACATGAGCCTCGTTCAGAATTTTCATCAAGGCCCGATGATGCTCATCTGAATGGATCAACAATGATAGCAGGGAAATCTGAGTGGGCGTCTCTCTCAGCTGCTCCACGATGGAGTAATCTTGTACCTTCATTTTCCTCAAAAACTCCTCTGCTTCTTCTTCAGTGACTGCTTTCTTTACTAGAACTGGGTTATCTCTAGATGTTTTAGCTTTCCTTAACTCTTCTAGGGAAAAGCAACTCCCTGAACGAGTTAATACCTAGGTCTCATTGACTTCTTCTTTCACTTCCTTTCCCTTATAGGTCACTATCACCCGTTCGTAGCTCCATGGGATAGCCTTGGTGTTGACTACCGGCAACTGGGTTACAGGTTTGATGATGACAGGGTACGTGCGGGCACCCTTTACAATTATTATAGGCTTACTTGCCAACCCTGGCACGACCACCTTTGACTCATCTTGCTTTGCTACAGCATTACTTGGGGATCTTTTCTCAACTACCACAGACGGCTCACCGTTTGTCGTGCTCAACTTGTTCACCGAACCTTCAACCGTTGGTTTTTTGACTGGCTTGACCTCATTTTTGATACCCAATTTTTCCTCAAATTATTTTTAAGATTTGCATATATACCTTCAAAAATCAAGTTCCATAACAATTGGTATTTTTCCATAATTTTCTCATGTTTTTACAAATTTATTTCCAATTTATCTAGTATTTTTATCTCTGATAATTCATTGGAAATTGAATTACAAATGATTCCAAATATATCTCTTGACTTAATACATTATTTTTAGCCTTGGTAATATAAAATTATTTCACAATTACCCAGATTGGCACTCTTTGGCTATAATTGCAATAACTTTACAATTATAGCCTAATCATATGTTTTATGCTATTTTGGCCCTATAATTAGTCATTTTATATTTTAAATACTAATTAATCATCTTAATTTAATTTTATTTTTATAATTATCAAATATTTTAATAAATTATTTATCTATTTTATGGGGTATTTAACAAATAGTCATTTTTTCATTTCAATTCTAACCTATTAAATCCGGACCCCTTACCCACTTAAACGGCCCAATACCCCAGGCCCAATACCTTATCCACCCGACCCAATACCTGATTTCATCCTGGTCGTTGATCAATTTGTCCAGATCCCCCCATTCCTAATTTAACCCTAAAGACTACCCCTTCCCCCTCTCATTTCCCTCTCATTCTCTCCGTTGTTACATCTCTCATCTCTCTTAAAACCCTCTCTGCTAAACCTAGCTTCTCTCACCGGCCGTTGCCTTACCCGTAACCATGGTGATCTCACCACCATCCCCATCCCCATGGCTCCTTCCTATGCCAGATTGATGTTGTCCTAAGGTTTTCAAGGGAACTAGAGGCGGTTCACTTACCTCCCATGATCTCACATGCCATTCTCCGGGCTCCATGGCTGTCCGAGTAAGAGTCTATTATTTCCGGCTAGAACCAGTGGTTTCTAAGCCGTTTCTCCTTCTCTTTGGGTTGTCTCTATGAAACCCTAACTATCAGTCTCTGATTTTCATAGATCTATAACAGATCTTGGCTTATTCCGAGCTATTTTTGGTGTTTTCAAAAGGTGTTTCGATTTTCATGAAGTGACTCTTCACCTTCTAACTAGGGTTTTGAAACCTCTTTTCAAAAATGATTTCCCTTCATATTTTAAGTATTATCTTATAATTTTTATTATGTTTAAGCTTTATCCGAGCCTTTTCCCTTTGTGTCTGAGCAATTTCGTTAAAAAATCCTAAAGTCTTAGCTTTCACCTATGGGTCTGAGTTTGTTTACAACGATGTGTTCATTTTTTATATTTTGTTCACTCTGTTCTCTTGATTATTCTTTGATTTCGTGATGTTTTACCCCATATTTCTTGTTAGGGTTTCTGGTTTCTATTACCATGCTTAATCTGTGATTCATCTCTATTAATTGTTTGTCGATACCTCTAAATCTCCACCTTTCCTTTTAATATTATGCTTATTCAGTGATTCATGTCAATGTCCTATGTAAACCCCTAATTCCATGTGATTTTACCCTGTTTTAATCACTAGGGTTTCTGACTCTCTCATATTATGTGTTTACTTTGTATAACCTATGATGATTCTTAAATCAGTACTACTCCTATTTTGAATCCCTAATTTCCTGTGATTGATTTCCTTTAATTGATTTCCAGTAATAATCTTTATGACTATTAGTTATTTCTTGCTTTATTACTATCAATTAATTCTTACAGTAATGCTTTAATGAACCTGTCCCCAATTCCCTACTATGTGCTTACTATGTATAAATCTTTCCTTATTTGCTTCCTTTCCTTACTTGTAACCTTTCCTACCGTTGGAGAGTTAACTCCCTTAATTAAGGAAGTACCCATACTATTCTTAAACTAATTAATTCTGATTCCCTTAATTGCTGCCTGACTTTGATTTGCACCTTAATTACTACTGTTTTCGAAGCTATATATACCCAGGCCTCTTATTTTCCAAACACACAATTTGATCTGTTCAAATCTCTCTCTCTCACAATTAAAAACAACTCTTTGCTCTCTCTTTTGTGCTAGCTACTACTATTCAAAGTTAGCCGGCTGCAAGCCAAGGCTAACTATTGTGCATCTCCTACTTCCTGTTTGTGTTAGTGCTTTCTTCAGTTCACTGGTATGTTCTAATTTAGATTCAGTCCTCAAACCAATATGTTTCTATTACTGTTGTAATTCAGTATGTTTCTAATTTGCTTTTACTTAGTATTCAACATGTATATAGGATCCTAAACTCCCCTCTGCATGTTAAGTTAGGCTTTACATGACCAGCATGTTTCTGTATACTGAGCACCTGCTTCTTACGTGAATCTCCATGCCTATGACTCATACATTAGTTTAATCATGGCCTTAGTTGTTTTGGTGTTAATCTAACCTAGTACTTTACTGTACACCTAATCCTCTAAACCCTTAGGAGCTTCTGATTATATGCCTATATGTGTGTCTGCCTGCTACATGTTTGCCCTCACATGTTATGTATCTGTCCCTCAAATCCCATTACCCTTGTTTGTGATTGTTGGACTATCCCTGGTCCTTTCTGTGATGTTGAACTTTATTCCAATCAAATTTCCCTCTTCGAAACTGTTTTCTTACTTACCCTTTCTCAAAACGGTTTTCTTACTTAAACCCTTTTAAAAATAAAAAACATTCTCACATATACTCTTAGAAATCTAGGTTCTGCCCCTTCTGTGTGAGAATTGCCTTGGGATCCTTGAGCTCCCTCTGAACTTTGACACACAGAGGTTGGCCATTCCACACTGTACTTACTCTATTTTAGATATCAAATATGGGTGTGAGCACTGCTCGGGAGCCATTGAGGTCCTTAGGGAACTCCGACACACCCGGATTATGAGAAGGTTGTGAAACAATACCTGGCATTGAGGACTTGGAGACTTGAGCCTATTCTGTAGGCTCCCTATAGTTAGCTTCTTATTTTCCTTCAGTTGTGTAATTTGTATTCAATGGCCTGTAAAAATTATTTGCAAACAACTCTAGGGTCAGATAGTGAAAATGGATGGGTGATATGCATGTTGTAGTATAATTAAGGGTAGAAACCATGCCTCTGGGTTTATTTTCTCTATGCGCAATAGCAGCCATGTTTAGGTACACCATGCCATGCATTATATATCATGTTACTTAGGATTTATGTGTATTCAACATCTCCATGCTTAGGAATCCTGCCTATAGGATAAATAATTACAATAAAATAAGCTGTTATTACGTGAATCCGCCCATGTTCTGAAATTTCACTAGAAGTATTGTCTTAGGATAAATAAGTTGTAATCACGTCTCATCATGCTATACACGTAGAGATCCTGTTTTAGGTAAACAACCATTAAAAATCTGTCACCTATGTTATTCCTGAAACTGTGCATAATGCTATGTTCTATATGCATTTAGAAACCCTGTTTAAATTATTATGCATCATGCTGCATTAGATACCATGATATAGGAACGTATCTATTTAACTGCATTTAGTCTAAACACATAACAGGCCCCTGTTCTCAGCAACTGGTAATTAGTCTTTGTACATCTTCACACCTAAAATCGCATTTTATTAGCTATAATAACCTAGAGTCATTAACAAATTTGAATAACTGTTGCAGGTTATCCAACACTTAGGCAAGACTTAGGTAATTAACTTTAAAAAGATAAAATCAGAACTGTCTTTGTGATCATGTTTATTTGACAGCATGCTTAAAACCAGTCGGCAATCCTGATTAAGACTTCCTCTCTGAGTTATGCCATAATCTGTCTATCACCTAGATACCATGTTTTAGGATTCTGAATTAATATGGACCTTAATTGTGTATGAGACATGATGTTTATGTGTACTGTGTGTGGAGGAATATTTGTGCCTTTATATATTTTGTATGCTTTCCTTTATTTGCAGTCCTACTTGTTTTTGGTATATGTCGCCTTAGAATTTTACCTTTAAACCCTGAGGGTCTGCCTAGTACCTCCTTTTAGGATAGAAGTCCTAATTTCCTCCGGGACTGATAGGAAGAGATGGGTAACAGCATGCAATAGAGATCAAGACCAACACTCGTTTTAATAACCTTATGGGGTGGGAAGGGTAGAATATGGATATGATGACTGGTGCGCTAATACCACGTGTAGCCCCTCTTCGAGGAGTGATTATCGGGTATTGCATTGATATGATCCATATTATTATAAACCTAGGACACCTTCTATATACTAGATCGTAATCATTTTTCAAAAGCCAATCTTCTTTACTATTTTTATAAGCATCTACATGATTAATACTTAAATCCCCTCTTATTTGAGCCTTTACTTGTTATTTGCTAGTTGTACAAATTCACGAAATCATTTGGCCGGGAGCCACACTTGTGGATCCTGAGGGGTGCCTAACACCTTCCCCTTAGGATAATTTCAAGCCCTTATCCAAATCTCTGGTTAGCAAGGTAGTTATAATTGAACCCCTTAGGTGCCCTAATGCACCGTTAAAATCGTTAGGTGGCGACTCTTCTAAATACGCAAACCCCTTTCCCAAAAGGAACGAGTTTTCCCAACCAATGTCATAAACCCGATATTCCGCGAGGAAAAAAAAGGGGCGCGACAGCATGACGACTCTGCTGGGGATATCTAGGATTTTACCATTTCAAATTGTTTCGTGAATTTGTGCCTTTATTTTAAATACTTTAACCCTTTCCTATTCCTTTTACATGCAATTAATTGTTTACTTCGGGTATTTACTTTTCTTCAAAAACGAAACTAACATGTCTCTTTGTTTCCTTTTGTAACTGCTTTAAATCATTACTACCGTTTTTACCACTTTCTTTAACGTGCAAATATGTGACAACTTTTTTTAATACTTATTGCATAAATCATGCTCAACATCCATACTCTATTTGTGCCAAACAAAATACTATAGCAACGCTTGATGAGTGGTTGCTCCCTTCCTATATTATCACCCACTAAATTCGGAAAGGCTTATTTGCGGTAAAACTAGTCGATCAGCGGTGTAGTCGACGGTTCCGTGTCTTTCCTCATTGAGTTGTCCGCTCAAGGGTACTAGTCTAAAACCCCATATAAACCTTACTCTGTTGCACTATTGCATGCATCATGGTCAAACCTAGTCAAGCTAAAGTGTCGTCTGCACGATAGCTTTTAAGATGGACTTATCCAAAAGTCCATCGGGTTTCCCTAAACCCAAACGGACGCCCTCACGTTCTGTGCATTTATTTTGAGAATTAAATGCTTCCTGCTAATTATTGACGATAAATAGTCGAGTCCGGTGGGGTGTAAAGGCCTAACTTTATTTGCTTTGCAGAAAAAATGAGGCACGAAGTCCACAGATTCGGCATGGTCTCCAATATCCACCCAAAACTGTTGAGTTGGTGGGAGGATCTGCACTCTAGGGACGAAGCTATCATCAGGAAACACTTGGCTAATCTATCGTCTCTTCTGGAAATCCAGCCTAACAAAATGATAATAGAGGCTGCTACCCTGTTCTGGGATCGTGAAAGGTTTGTGTTCCGCTTTGGGAACATTGAAACGGCACCTTTGATAGAAGAGATAGGAGGGTTGGCTAACCTAGTATGGGAAACTCCGGGGTTGTTGATGCCTGAGAACCGCACAGGCAAAAGTTTCCTCAAAATGATGGGTCTGAAAAAGGACGCGGAATTGGTATGTTTAGAGGATTCGTACATTCCTTTTGACTACTTGTACGAAAGGTATGGCTACAGCAAATCATACTGTACCTACCATGACGAGTTTTCTATCACCTCTCTGGGACACTTCCATCACCGAGTGTTCGTGTTTATGGTTTGCTTTTTGGGTTTGATCGTGTTCCCGGTGAAGAAGGAAAGGATCCATACCAGGCTAGCCATGGTAACTAAGACCATAATGGAAGGGGTAAAT
Organism: Nicotiana paniculata; assembly: GCA_005239505.1. NCBI lineage: Eukaryota > Viridiplantae > Streptophyta > Magnoliopsida > Solanales > Solanaceae > Nicotiana > Nicotiana paniculata. Next base: position 14,945 of record MDKI01283037.1, read on the forward strand.
GTGCAAGATTTCAGCATTGTGCCCATGATCATTGCAGACATATATCGGGCCTTAGAAAGGTGTCAACAAGGAGCAAAGCATTTCGAAGGTTGCAATTTATTACTTCAACTCTGGCTCATGGAACATCTCCAAAAAGGAGAATATCGACAGGACATTCATCGCAAAATGTGGGATGGCCACATCGCTTTCCATCACCCAAAGCAAATGAATTATATCCCCGACATGTTCGCTCAGCCTGAAAATGCTGAGGGACGATTTGAGATTTTTGATAACTTGACTGAAGAACAGGTTCAATGGATGTTTGAATGGTTTCCAACGGATGAGTTCATCATTCGATCCCGAGACGCATCATTTCTGATACTGATTGGTCTTAGGGGGACATACCCTTACGTCCCTCTTCGAGTTATGAGGCAAGCAGGAAGGAAGCAAGTCATACCTAGGGTTGTGAAGATGAGCTATCTTCGAGCTGACTTTCAAAATAATGACAGTCCTCACAAGTGCCAAGCTCAGACCTATGGCACTGCAAGGTTATACTTGAGAAAGACATCATCGAGCCAGACAGGTATCACGCCGGTTGTACCCCTTTCTATCTTGGTTGGTTAGAAGAGGATCTGGGTGGTCAGATCAAGCCGGGGTATGTCCGAGTTCATAGGGTTATAGATGAAAGGACCGAGGCACAAGTCAAATACAACCAACTGTGAAAAAGGATCCGGGAATATGAGGATGATCACTACCAGATACATGAGTCCAACAAAAAATTGCTCGAGGAATGGAAAGACATCGCTATCAACGCCAACAAGAGGCTGGGGTACTTGGAACGAGGTATAATCGAGCTGGAAGAAAAGTTCATCAAAAGAGTTGAAGATTGTCAAAAGGCTAAGGGAGTTGCAGGGGGATACCTATCCAGAACCTACCTGTTGCTAGGACTTTGCGAGCTGGCAAAAATGTACAAGGAAAGAAAGAATACCGAGTCTGGGGAAGGTCCTTCAGGGACAAAGTAGATAGGAGTGTCTTTATTTTCCTATCAATGTAATAAGGCCAATGGCCATTAGTGACTTTTATTTTTTTCGTCTATCGTTTGGGATTTGTCTATTTTTTCTTATTAATAAAATGAGGCATTCAACATTTTAAGTTCTCCAAATCAATTTGTCGCTAGGCCTACCTCAGGCACAAAGAGGTTCCCAACCTAGGACGCGCTTTACATTTTCGCATTACATGTTTAAATACCGCAATATTCTTTTCATGATCCTCACTGACTTGGTTACTTTTTGTTTTTATTTTTTCTAACTCCCCTCACCAAAGGTTAGTTCGTGCATTCTGGCATCATCAGCCTATCGCACCAGATCCAAGGGCCCTCCACCTACTCCTCCTCCTAGTCCTCCTAAGGGAAAAGACAAAGGCAAAAGTAAGATGGAAGAGTCCAGCGGCACCAGAAAGGAGAATATGATTGAACGGGTAGAGGCCAATGATGGCCGAGGTATTCAGGTCCTGCATGAGAACATGTCACCACTTGAACAGAAATTGTTGAAGTTTCAGGAAGAACTCGATCAAGTCCGGAATCTGGCCAATTTGTCATTTTCCCTCAACGTCCCCGACGCCAACCTTCCAAATGTTCAAAACCCTGCACCTCCACAAAATATCCCAAGACAGAAAAATCATCCCGCAACTCACCATCACACCACTCCCCCAAAGAACCAAACTCTCCCGACGCAGTGCAATTCTTGCCACACCTCAAATAACACTCCACTACACGCTGAAGACCGGAAAAAAAAATCTTCAAAAATCACCCGCATCTCCTTCTTTTTTCAATCTCACACACACTGATAGTGATAGCGGCACTACCCCAATAAATCCCTCGATCACTCTTTCCCATTCTGAAAAGAGAACACCCAATCTCAAAATCCATAAAAAACTAATGACCCCCCTTCACATTGAAAAAAAAAATCTCCATTTTAGTGTTCATTTAGATCCGCAGTCTAAAATAGAGTTAACTCTTAAAGGAAAGAATTTATTTTATTTATTTTATTTTATTTAAATGAATTGCCTTGAACCATGCGAGTTAGCTAAAAATTGGTTCAAGTTTGAACGTGAAAGAGAAATTGGACTTTAAAGACTTTATTGCTTCTATGTCATTTTTTACTAACTAACAACACATTTTTGGGCCATTTGAACTCATTAATTTTAAAGTATTTTAGTTGAGATGAACATGAATTGACAAAGTTTGGATACAGCTTGGGCGTGGGTTTAAAATCATATCTTATTTCCACTGCTACTTTATTGTGGGTACGATAGATGCATGTTTAGGCTGACCACATCTTGGGTAGGAAAATTTTAGGATTTTCGACGTTCGCGTGATATAATTACGGGTTCCAAAATTAAGACCAAAGTATGCATTTGCGCAACTTTGAGCAAAACTAATTTTAATAATAATAAATGTTATTAATTATGTACACGTTCGTGTGACATGATTGCGGTTTCAAAATATAATGTTCGTAGAAATGCTTCAGGCGCTCTTTAATTTACTATAGTGATTGTGTACACGTTCGAGTGACACAATTATGATTTCCAAAAATAAATTCAGGTATGTGTTCGCGCGACTTTGGCCAAATTTTTTTCTTAACTAAATTAAGTGTTGTGAATTGTGTACACGTACGCATGACATGATTCTTGACACGCCAAACTAAATGAGTATACGTACGCGTAACTCATATTAATATAATTCCATAATTACGAATAATCAAGCAATTTAAAAGCGGTAAAAGTTAAAATGTACGTAGGTTCTAAAACAAGTAATTAAAAAATTAGTTAAGCCATGTATGATCAAAGAGACCGTGCTAGAACCATGGAACTCGGAAGTGCCTAATACCTTCTCCCGGGTTAACAGAATTCCTTACCCGGTCTTCTGGTTTTCACAGACTTTAAACGGGGTCAAAATTTCCTCGATTTGGGATTCTAAAATAAATGGTGACTCGGAACACCATAAATAAATAATTCCGAGTGGCGACTCTGAAATTAAATAAATAATTCCAAATCGAATAATGTTACTTAAAGTGGGAAAACTCTCAATCCCTTACCGGGTAAAAAAGGAGGTGTGACAAACACCACAAGCTACCATGAAAGCGAAGCGCCTATGATCATCCCATTTCAATCGGTTTCCTTTGCTACAATTCCCATTTCCCGGGTCTTCAAATCCTCCTTCATGCCCGTACCTCTGGTATATGAAGCGTAGAGTGGAAAACCCACCTACCAAGTCTGTATACTGGACTCCCCTGCTTATTTTTAGAAAATCCAGAAACTTGTGGGGGGAAACGGCCCTTGGAGAGACCAGGTACTTATGCCTTAGACCTTCAGTACTTCCCACATAACCTGCTATCTCTTCCAAAGTGGGTGTGAGTTCAAAATCTGAGAAATGGAGGACGTTGTGAGTTGGGTCCCAAAATGTTACCAAGGCCCTTATTATGTCTACTCTAGGCCTGGCCTTTAGCAATCCGGTAAGCCCTTTCAAACAAAGGTTGACCACATCTCGTCCTTCTTTACCCAAATCTTCCCACCACATGTGTAGCTCCTGTGGAATCTTGGACATGACCCCTATTGATATATTTTGACTCGTGCTCATTCTGCACATTTAGATTAAGGTGATTGGTTTATAGACAAAGTGGATCTTATTTGACAACTGACAAAAGGCTTATTTTTTGCAAAAGAAAATAAAATAAATCAAGGCTACTTTCGCGAATACGGACTTTCATTAGTTCGGAATGGAAGTTCTTAGGGTTGTATTCGCTAATGGACAAATTAACAAAGAATACGTCGGTGACTAATTTTGCAAAGCAGCCTTCCGACGTCCCGCTGGGACATTCGACTATTTAGACAAAACAGCATCACCCACTTATTTATGACAAGATGACGACACTTCATATATCTATTTTTTCAAAAAATTTCAAAAAGCAGGGCTGGACCCGATGAGGGTTGCCTACGTATCCCACGTCTGGTGAGAATCAAACTCGCGTAGTTCGGCCAGTTTTGACACGAAAAGGAAAAACAAAAACCATTTTGGACTAAAACTTTTCTTTCTCAAAAACTCTTTTTTTTTCTTATCTTTTTATTTTTCAAGAAAATTTTCCTTTTTTTTTTTTTCAAAAATTCGGCAGAATTTGGGGATTGAACACCATTTTTAGAAACGGGTAAAATCCTCTCTCATACCTCAAACTTGGTTTTTCTTTTTGGTTTTCCTCACTTAGTCTAAAAACCGGTCAACATGCAATCCAAAACAAATTAAATGCACAGGTAGCACATAAAATGCATCAGGTTGGTCTTTTTATTTTCGGATACGCCTGTCCTAGATGGACCCAACCCTTATGTTGAGTCCCCTAAGTCAAATTCACATGATGCAAACAAGCGTTCCTACTAGGGATCCGGCATGAGGCTGAGTTATTCTAGGTTTAAAACCTGGGTGTATTGTTCTAGACCTGGCTTACCCGAGCGGACAACTCGAGCCGGGGGGGCAGCGTACCGGTAACCAAAAGATCATCCGGCTTTGCAACTTGTCTAAACCTCGTTCTAAATTGGGATATGACACTAATAGAAAGAAGTCACGCCAGCATGCACTCCTCAGAAGATAGAAGAGGGGGGGTTTCGTAGCAGTTTATATACAGTTCAGATAATATCAAAGCGGTAAGAAATAACATTTAGCACATTAGGCCCAAACATACAAATAAAATCAGGTAATAAATAAATTCAACATATAACAATTATTCTAAGCTCGAATTCTTAACCCTAAACCAGAGATTCTGGGTTCGATCCCCAGCAGGGTCGCCAGAGCTGTCACACCTCCTTTTTTCTCACCGAAATGGGAGATAGGGGAGTTTTTCCAATTAAAGTGACATTAATCGAAACAGGATTATTTATTCAAATTCAGAGTCGCCACTTCGAATAATTTATGGTGTCCCAAGTCACCGATTTAATATCCCGAATTGAGGAAGTTGACTCTGTTTTAAAGTCTGCGAAAACCAGACCGTGTAAGGAATTCTGTTAACCCGGAAGAAGGTATTAGGCATTCCCGGGTTCCGTGCTTTTAGCACGGTTGCTCAACCATTAATAATTGACTAAATTAATTGATTGATTACCTATTTGAAACCTTTTGTGCATTTTTTACTTTAAACCGCTTTTAATATTTATGGAATTTATTTGAACAAGTCGCGATGTCGCGCACTCGTTTGTTTTTGTGCACATTGCGAATCACGCCACGGGAACCGTGCTCGCGATCAACAACATGCTTATTTTATTATTATTTGGAGTTATGGTCGTGACCATGCCACGGGAACCGTACCCATAGTCACGATGTTTTATTATTTGGAGTTATGGTCATGACCATGCCACGGGAACCGTACTCATAGTCACGATGTTTTATTATTCGGAGTTATGGTCGTGACCATGCCACGGGAACCGTACCCATAGTCACGATGTTTTATTATTAATCTCCCTAAAGAAAACTAGGGTATTTAGTGAATTACTTAATTAATCTCCTAAGAATTATAAAATTATTAGGAAGCCAAGCATTATGGAGATATAAAATTGGGAAAATCTTCAACACTTACCAAATGACTTGTGAAAAGTGTCCAATCTGGGGTTTTCCATTTTAGTACTAGAACTGAACAAATTCACAGCAACATTGGCACTAGAGATTTCAGAAGATTCAATTATAAAGTAAAAAACAAGAAGAAAATAATAATAGAGAGTAGTATAAGGAAAAAGAAAGGCAACAATGGAAGTATATCTCAAAACAAACGACCATCAAAATATATAGCTAAGAGCCTCCAATTTCCTTCTAATTGCATACAAAGAAGTTCGAAACATGACTTAAAATAAGAAACAGAGATCTACTCATCACTGAACATAGCGAAATACAAAGGGGCTCTTTTGAGTTTACCTCTTGAGCAAGCAAAGCAACCAGGAGAAGCCAAATAGAAGCTCAAGATAACACTTTTCTTCGATTTAAAATGAAACTTCACATACAAAAATCAGTAGCTACTGGTCATATCTTGAACAGACCTCCTCGATCAAATTTCTATCAATACTCACTCGACGGATGCCGGAAAAACTCGAAGTCGACTCAGAAAAACTCGACTAAACTCTGGCTGGTTTTGAGTTCGTTTTTGGTTATTTTTGAGCTGGATTTTTTGATCTTGGGTATATAGGGAGGCAAATGGTAGAAGATAATGGTAGGTGTGTTTGTTCTAGAGTTTTTGAGATTAATTGATTTTTTGTGAAGGGACCTCCAAAGATGTCCGGCGGCTGAAGGTTGAAGGGCCTTGGAGGAGTCGATGGAGAGGGGCGGGTGTTAGTTAGGGTTCTTCCATGGGAGTTTTGCTTTTTTTTTTTTTTTTGGAGAGGAGAGGTTTTGTGAAGAAGAAGATGAAGATGAAAAGAAAAGAGGGAATGCGCCGTTTTTTTTTTCTAAGGGGAGGGGCTCTGTATTTTCTTTAGGGGTCTAAGCGGGAGTCTAAAATTAGGGGTGTAGGAATTTTATTTCTTATTTATATAGAGGGAATTAGGGTTAGGTATTAAGGTTGAAGATAGATGGGCTTTAGCTTTGGGCCTTAGAATTGGGCTAAATAAAATGTCTAAACTTTAGCTAAATCCTTTTTAATATAAGGTAAATATACCACATAATATAAAAATCAATCTAATTAATTAAACTAAATTATATGTAAAATATGAAACTACTGTGGTATTTTTTAAATATCATACTAAATTAGGATTAGGTTAAAAATATCACAAAAATAATATTCCTATCAAAATACTAATATTTTTGAAAACAAAGTGGAACTATATTTTTTTTTTGTATTTTTCGGCTTTTTTATGAAAGGTAGATAAACTAAAAATAAGTAGATAAAATATCAGTTAGCTAAATAAAAAAAATATCTTTTTGTAATTTTTATTTTTGTGATAAAATAAGGTTAAAAAAAAGGTCAAAACTAGTTAAAATAACGATGTTAGACCTAAACTAAATATTTAAATGTTATACTGTGTAAAATATCGGGGAGGGTCAAAAATTACATATCTATAGGTTGAAAGATGTGATCTATGGTATGAGATTTCGAGAATTGGGATTATTGTAGTCGTGTATTAGAAACGATTTGATTGGTTGAGTTGACATCGTTTTCCCTACTTGAGCACATTTACCCTTGTCTATATTCAAACTATGTCGTTGTCTAGTTACTTGGTTATTTCTCATTGCCAGTCGTGTTTTCATTATCGTTACTGTTGTTTGTAATCTGATTACTGTTTGCTATTGGTATTTCTTTAAATATTCCTTTCTTATTAGCTTTATGTCATATCCTGCATAGGTTTAGATGTTTAGTGAGTGTCTTGACCTGACCTCGTCACTACTGTACCGAGGTTAGGCTTGATATTTACTGGGTACCACCATATTGTATTTATGCTACGCTTCCTACACATTTTTTTTTTGTAGAGTCAGGTACTTCGGATCCGTAGGTTTTGAGACTCATGCTTGGTGTGGCTGGAGACTTCAAGGTACACATGTCAGGCGTTCGCAGGCTCTGAAGTCACCCTCTAATGTATTTATTTTCATTATTTCTTCTATTCGGGAACAGTGATGTATTCATTACGTAAAATTTCTCCTAGAAAGGCTTATGACTTGTACTATCGGTTTTGGAAATTGTAAATTTTATAGAGAATTCCATTTCTAAAGTTGTTAGATGTTATTTATTATTGTTATTCAGTATATGTTAGTCTTACCTAGTCCCTAAGAATAGGTGCCATGACGATACCCAACGGAGGGGAAATTAGGTTGTGACAGTATACAATCATAAATTAGAAGGGGTGGAGTATAAATTAACAAAAGTTAAGAAAAAAAACCTTAAAATTGCACATAACGTTTGTAGAGAAGAAACAAGCACTTAATATGTACTGAAGAACTGGGATAGAGTTTTTAAAAAGAAGTATTTTAGGGATAGAATAGTAAATATTTTGGTCAAACCTAAAGTTCTTATAAGCTGAAATTTGATAAGTTGGGGGAGACCAACTTATGGCTTTTGGCTTATTTTTGGCTTATAAGTATAACTTATAAGCACTTTTTCTTTGGTAATTATACATTTTTATTACCAGGAAAATATTTACATATTGTCTCAATAACCTTTAAAGTTGGACACCAGCCCCAACTTTAGTATGCTTCATTCCCTTCTAATACCAAATACAATAACTATTTACTATACTATATCATTTACTCATTCTAGCTAGGATAGTAGTCTAATTGCTTGAGCATAGTTGCCAATTTCTTTTTCATTCTTCCTTTGCAATGAATTTCTTGAATAAGTTGCCTAACTATAACATTTGCTAGCCTTGTCTTCTGTTGGAAAATTTGGTTGTTTCTATCCAACCAAGTGTAGTACACGCTACCTGCTAATTCCATGCGATATATTTCTGCTTTCGAGTTGTTGCCAGAAGCATATTTTTGAGCCCATTCCAGTTCTTCTTCCCATCCCATAGCTTGTCTCTGGATCCCCTGCCAGTTGAGCATTTTTTGCCATACTTGAGTTGTGCTTGAACATTTGAATAGGAGATGTTGAATGTCTTCTTCGTCACTTTCACATAATGCACATGTTGTTTCATTTCCCAGATTCCATTTCTTCAATCTCACCTTAGTGTATAGTTTGTCTTGTATTGTCAAGTACAGTATGAACAACCATTTAGGGCTGCCCTGATTGTTGCATATCAGTTTTCTCCATTGGACTTTAGGATGTTTATCTCTTAGCTTGTTATACACTGTTTTGATAGCATACTTCTCATCTTTTATGAACTCCTCTATAGTTATCCCAGCTTCCTCTAAATACTGCTTAGCTTTTAAAATCTTCTGTATCAACCAAGATGCTTGTGGGACATTGCTTTCCCATACTTGACCTCCCTTTATATAGTAGTTATGCACCCATTGAATCCACAATATATCTTTCTTATTACATAAATTCCAGAAATGCTTGAGAATAGCAGCTTTATTCCATGTATATATGTCCACTATGTTGAGGCCTCCTGCTATTTTTGGTAAACAGATTTTCTCCCATGTTATTAGAGCCTTTTTTGAACACTCATTATTCCCATTCCATAAGAACCTTTTGCATATTTTCTCAATCTTTTGTATCACCTTCTTTGGTAGTATGAAAATCTGCGACCAAAACTGCTGAATAGCTATAAGCACACTTCTAATCAGTTGTAACCTCCCAGCATAAGATAGCATCTTTTTTGTCCATGAAGTCACTCACCCCACCATCCTTTCCAGTAGAGGCTGGCATTGGCCAATAATTAGTCTTTTTGAACTCAGTGGTACTCCCAAGTATCTGAAAGGTAGAGTTCCTACTGTGAATCCTAGCTCCTTAATGATTTGTTTCTGGATCTGTTCTGGTACTCCTCCAAAATACACAGCACTCTTCCCTTGATTTGCAATAAGTCCAGAGGCCATAGAAAATTTTTGTAATTGTTTATAAATTAGTTAAGTAGATACAACATCTCCTCTACAAAACAATAACAAGTCATCTACAAATCCCAACTGAATTATGCCCATTTTATCACACCTCGGATGAGAGTTAAAATATAGATTTTCTTCCAAATTCCTTAGTGATCTACTGAGGTATTCTATAGCAATCACAAATAGGAATGGTGACAAAGGGTCACCCTGCCTTACTCCTCTCTTAGCATCAAAGGGCACACTTGGTTTTCCATTTATGATCACAGAATATGATACTGTCGATATGCATACCATGATCCATTTCACAAATATTTCTGGGAAACTGAGTGCATTTAGAACTTGCTCTAAAAACACCTATTCAATAGAGTCATAGGCTTTTTGCATGTCAATTTTGATCATGCATCTTGGTGATACCCCTTTCCTTCCATAACCTTTCACTATCTCATGACTAAGCATTATATTATCTGTAATAAGTCTGCCAGGAACAAATGCAACTTGACTCTTGTCAATAATATTATCCATGACTCCCTGTAATCTCCAAGTCAACATTTTGGAGATGATTTTGTACAGTGTGGAGCAACAATAAATAGGCCTATACTGCTTCACTGAGGTGAGATTTTTTACTTTAGGCACCAATGTTACAGCTGTACAATTTATTGGTTTATATAATTTCTGAGTATCAAAGAACTTTAAGACAGCATCAGTTACCTCATCTCCAACTGTGGCCCATGCTTTCTTAAAAAATAATGAGTTGAAACCATCTATTCCTGGGGCTTTGTTGTCTTCTATCCCCTGGAGTGCTTTCCAGACTTCTTCTTTGCTGAATGGTTAAATAAGTTCTCTTGAAATTATAGTTCCTCTCCTCATATCTTCTAGATTAACTGCAGGAAGTATCGGATTTGCATCTCCAAGTAATCCCTTATAGAAGCTCAGTATCTCCTCTTGTATCCCTTTTTCTGTTTGGACAATCTCCCTTGCTGCATTTGTAAGTGCTTTAATCTGATTCTGGGCTCTCCTATTCTTGATGCTAGCAAAAAAATAGGCTGAGTTAGAGTCTCCTACTTTGAGCCATTGAACTCTAGATTTCTTCTTGTAGATTCTTTCCTCTATTGCATCCCATTTCTCCAGTTGTGAACTTATCTCCTTCTCCATTTCAAAATTGTGAGGATCCTAGTCAGTAGTTTTCATTTATTGTTGTAATACTTGGAGGTCATTCTTGATTCCTTTTATTTTGTTAGCAATCCTAGCAAACTCCCTTGCATTCAGGCCTTTCATTGCTTTTTTCATATGCTTCACCTTAAGCCATATGTTTTTCATATATACTATATTTGTGCTTTCTGCTACTACCTTCCTAAAGTTAGGATCATCAGCCAAGCAGTTTATAAATCTGAATGGTCTGGTTGTTGACTTCTTTTTTATCCCCAATTCAATACACAAAGGTGAGTGATCTGAGAAGTATGGATCTAGAATATGTACTTGACTAGGAGGCATCTTGTTCATACATTCTCCATTTACTAGTGCTCTATCAATTTTGCTAAAAACATGAATATCAGTCCATGTAAATGACCTTCCTATTGCCTTTAATTCAGTCATACCAGCATCTTCTATAAATTCCCTAAAATCCCTTATCTCATGATCTTGCACCATATTGCCATGAACCATGTCTTCTAATTCAAGTACAACATTGAAATCTCCCATCACAAGCCATGGTTCTTGTTGTCTGCTTTCTATCTCTTTAAGTTTCCTCCATCATTCCTTCCTATCCTGAATTGTATGTAGCCCTATAGACAACAGTAAAATGGACTGTTAATGCATTATTAGCAGTTTTGATTTCAGCTTGTATGTATTGACTATGTACACTAATCTTCTTTACTGTAGTAACTTTTTGATCCCATAATAGCCATATTCTCCCCTTATTATTTGCTGAAGTATTTGATATCCCTTCCCATGTAGGTGCTATTTTGTTCATCGCCATCCCCTCTTTACATTCCTTTACTCTATGTTCTATAATAGCTATGACATTTACTTTATTCTCCTTAATAAACTCCCTTAGCTCCTTTTGCTTATACACCTTATTCACACCCCTCATATTCCAAGTGACACCTTTCATCTTAGTAATGGAGGAAAATGATCTTACCTATCCGCTACTCCTTTGCTACTCTGCCCCTTTTCATATTGTTGTTCATGCTGCATTACTATGACTTGGCCTTCATTAGTCCACCTATCAAGTGAACTAAAACCATTTGTTGTGTCTATCTCTCTGTCTTTATTGCCCCCATTTTTTATCATTTTATTGCTGATTTTGTTCTCACCATTGTCCAGCCTTCTGCTTGTGTTACTGTTCCATTGATCTACCCATTATTCTCAGCTTCTTTCCCATTACTCTTTTGCCCATTTACTGTTCCATTCACTTGGTCACTCCTTTTCCAGACTTGCATAGTTTTTACTAGTTTCCCTCTTAGGCCTTGGACTGGTTGTTTCTGTACTTTCACATTCTTACAATTGTGCCCTATTTGAAGGCAGGATGCACAGTACTCAGGCTCCCAATCATATTGCACTTCCTATTCAAATATCCCTCCCTTAGGATCCTGCACAACAATGCTTTTAGGAAGTGGCCTAGTAATGTCCATTTCGATAAGAACCCTTGCATATGATATGCGTGCAATATTGGTGGTACACTCACCAGCATATACAGGGGTTCCTAGACCACTACTAATTTTACTTCATGACTTCCCACCCCAGCAGCTTAGAGGAAGTTTAAGAAACTTCAGCCATATTGGTATGGTTTTGAGCACTTCATTCTGAAAATTGAAATCTGTCGACCATTGCTTCATTATCACAGGCCTATTATTAATTGTATTAGGTCCTGATAACAACACCTCATCTCTATCCTCCATTCTTTTGAATCTGATGATGAAATAACCATCATTGTGATAGTAAACTTTAGGCTTCTCTTCAAATTTCTACTGTGCTACTAGAAACCTCTCAACTGCTCTTATCGATGGTGAGTCTCCAATAACGTACATAATTACAGCCATTTTCCATTTCCCATTCTCCTCTTCTATATCCTCATGCTCCAATTTTACAATTATTTTCCCTTCATGGATACTAGGTGGAATATAGCTTAGATTCATACCTTTTGATGCCATCTTATTTCCTGTAACCACATTTGCCCAAGTTTGCATGTTTCCAGCCTCCTTTTGTATTTTACCATTTTCGGTTACCTTTTGCTCATCCTTTGTCTCCTTACTGTTAGATCCATTATTGCTAGCACCACTGCTCTGTATTTGCATAGCTTTAGCCCCAGACGTACCTACTGCATGGCAGTTAGTACCTTCACCATTGTTAACTTTGTTGCATGTGCTTGATTCATCCATATCAACAATTTGATTTCCCCTTTCCAGTTATAGGCGTGACCTCTGAGTCATGTTCATTCAGCTGATTTTCCGTTGTTGGTTGCTTTGTAGCAGATCCATGGAAGCTCCCTCCAACTGGTGATTTCACACTTGATGTTCCTATCTTCAACTCCTCGAGCAGCTTAACATCTGTTATCAGTACCTTGTTCACCCGCTTCCGTGGTCTTCCTCTCCCTCCCATTCCGATGAGCGACGCACGTTAGTAGTATCACCTAATCGAGCGTCGAGGGAAACGATTATAGAGAGAGAAACTTATAAGCACTTTTAATTTTACCAAAGGCGTAGATAAGCCAAAAAGTGCTTATAAGCCAGTTTGACCAGCTTATAAGCTTAGCCAAACATCCTCTAAGTTACCAATATTCATTTCTTCGCCACGACTTTTGAGTTCCTTTTATGGCATTACGGGATCATGCAATACGCATTTATGATTATATCTATTTTTCGTATACATTAGTAAATGATGATTTTATAAAAATAAATTTGATGGACACCGATTGGCCCGAAATTTTATAGGTCTATTAGAAACGAGCTAGAGATCAATATACTAAAGTTGCAACAAATATTACATTTGTATCCATAATTTTAAAATTATAATAACAAGGTTCAATACTAAGAACCTAAAAATTAAACCTACAAGATTTAAATTTTGAACTGCATGTGTGTTCGATAAAGGAAGCATGAACTTGAAGAAACTTGTGGAACCATTTGAAGTTATCTTCTCCCAAAGACAACCGACTCTAACATGCCAAATAAATGTGGAATACATTTTCCTTTTGAATGATAAGATATTTATATATATAATAACAAACAAAAACAAGGATAGTCTGCTAGGGTACCGGACCCATAGCATTATCCTTCATACACACTTCCCTCAGGGGATACTAATGCCTTCTAGGGAACATTCATTGCCTAGTGCTGCTAAGTTACTACATACTTTTGCTGAGGAAGTTTGATAGTACACAAAACCATCCTGATCTTTGCCAAAGACATCCATTGCAAAGACAGGTGGAACCCTAAAGAAACTAAGTTTATTACAAGGAGGAGAAATTAAAGCTTTTCTTGCTAGTAGATAAGAGACCATGTTTCCTTCCCTGAAGTTATGCTTCATTGTGATCTCCCGTTGGTTGGCTGCCTTCTCCATTAAAGACCTGCATTCATACATTAAATCAATGTAAGTGGGATAATCATCACAAAGGAATCTTATGACCTCCGTTGCATCTGTTTCAACTTCGATTGGGAATGTTTTTTCATAGATGATGACTTGAAGTGCCTGCCGAAATGCTTGGAGTTCAGCTTGTATCGGAGATATGGTGTTATGTTTGTCACAGTATCCTAGTATCCAATCTCCTTAGGAGTTGCGAATTATTCCACTAACACCCTCCTGGAGTGAGTTCTAGTCAAACGCAGCATCAAAATTGAGTTTATACTATTTTTTAGGGGGGCCTGCCATCTAACTTGTAGTTTGAATTTGGTATTGTTAGTAGAAGGCTTTGAAGTTAGGAAGTGATATACCAAGGCATGGTTGAGGATATTCTTTGTATTAATGGGTGTGCTAGTTTTATTCACATTGTTATTATTTCTCGTTTGTCATATTGCCCATATTGCAAAGGGGAATATTTCTTACCAAGTGACATGCTTAAAATTATGCCTAGGGTTTCTAGTTCTTAGGAAGTCTACCCAGTGATCAAAATGAGCTATATCGTTGATGTCCACACCAATGACTGCCAAATTTTTTTAGCAATTATACATTCCCAAGAACATGTGGAGTATAGTTTCCTTAGTGCCCTTGCAAACGGGGCAGTTCGTGTCGATATTAATACCAATTTTACTGAGGAATTCTCTAGTAGAAAGGTGTGTATGATAGCATTTCCACAGGAAGAATTTTATTTTCTTGGGGCACTTGGCTCCCCAGAGCCAATTAAATAAAGCATTAGGGAAGGATTGTGGTTCAATTAATTTGTAACAAGAGCTTGTGGTAAACAACCCACTAGGGTTTATGCCCCAAATGAGACCATGTTTTTTTGGGGAATTAGAAGTAGGCATTAATGAATGGATGTTTGCTATAATACTAAGGAAGTTCAAAGGAAATTTTCCTAAGGTTCCAGTTATTATTATCCATTACGTCTTAATCATTAAGATTTCCTATTTATAGTTGAGGGGGCCTATGATATTATGTCTAAATTTGAGTAGTTAGGGATCCAGTTTGTCTTCCATAGATTCATGTCTGAGGATTGATTAATAGGCCACCTTATTCCTTTATTACAAATATTCCAACCTTTTAAAAGACTCTTCCAGGTGTTAGACCCTCCACTCGATTTATTACCACGAAGGCTGGTAAGGACTTGAGCCCAAAGAGACATAGGGTTAGTGAGAGTTCTCCAAGCAAGGCTGGTTAATAGAGCTAGATTTTTGGACTTAGTTTTTTTTATGCCAAGACCACCAGTTTCTTTATCATTGGTAAACATGTTCCAATTAACTAGGTGATTTTTTTTCTTATCACTAATGGTACCCCATAGAAAATCTCGTTGAATCTTATCAATTTCTTTTAGAGTTTTACTAGGCAGGAGAGCCAGTTGCATTTGGTGATTGGGAATTGTATTAAGAGTAGAAGTTATGAGTGTGCATCTGCCTGCCATGCTGAGCCACTTAGAATTCCAGCTGTTTAGTCTGGCTCATATTTTGTCGATAATAAGTTGATAGTCATTATGTCTAGGATGGATGTGAGGCATGGGAAACCCTAGATACTTACCAAAGGAGTCACTAATCTTTATGTCAAAAGTGTTCATGGCCTTTGCTATTTGAGCATCAGTACAAGACTTAGAGACAATAATTTTTGATTTGTCTTTATTTATATTAAGAGCCGACAAACGACAAAAGGTGTCAATATTATTCCACATTATATTGAGGGTTTTGGTATTTGCATGACCCATTAGGGTTAGGTCATCTACAAATAACAAATGTGACAAGGGTGAGCATTTCTTAGATAGCACTATGGGTTCCCAGTTAAGAGTGTCCACTTGGTGCTCTATATTTTTTTAGAGCATGTCCATGCACAGGATGAAAATATAAGGAGACATGGGGTCTCCTTGGCGAATACCACGAGTATGATAGAATTCCTCTATTTTATTGCCATTTACTAAAATGGAGATACTACTAGTTGAAATACATCTATGGGTTAGGGCAGATATTTTGGGAGGAAAGTTAAAATATTTGAGGGTTCTGTAAATGTAAGACCATTCTAACTTATCAAAGGCCTTTTCTAGATCTAGCTTTAGGATGAAATTTTGCTTTCCTTTCCGGGAGTTAAAATGTGTTAGCACTTCTTGAACAATAATGGTATTATCACTAACCCGCCTATCTTTTATAAAGCTAGCTTGTTGATTATTAATGAGGCGTTTAAGAAAAGGCATGATCCGATTGGCAATGATTTTAGTGACAACCTTGTACAAAGTGTTACAGAGACTTATGGGTCTGAAGTTTTGTAACTGATTAGCATTTTTAAATTTAGGGAATAGGCAAAGGTAAGTTTTGTTAACCTCATGAGGCATAATTCTACTCTCAAAAATTTGTTGACACAACTTTATGACCTTATTACCTAAGATTGGCCAGAATTTCTGGAAAAAGAAGGAGTGCAACCCATCAGGGCTAGGAGCCTTGGTAGGTTTAAATGAAAATATTGCCCTTCGAATCATAATGTTTTAGTTTACTATAGAGGGAAGTTAGATCAATAATTGAGGAGGAAGTGTTATTCATCTTAATGGCTGACCAATTTGTATTGTCATGGGAAGTTGTAAAAATGTGCTCGTAGTAATTAGTAACTTAATTCATCGGGGATTTTTGGTCCTCTATCCATTTCCTATGTTATCCTTAAAAAATACGATATTGTTTTTACGCCTTCGATTAGTAGCTTGAATATGAAAGAACCTAGTGTTAGCATCACCATCATTTAACTAATTAACCCTAGAGCGTAATTTCCAATAATCCTCTTCCAACTTAAGAATAGTGTCATATTCCTCAATAGTTTTGTTTCTAGGTCTCTAAGGAATTGACTTGTATGGTATTTTGAGGAGTTTTGAATACCCTTGATACGATTTAAGGTTTTTCTTTTCCTAGCAAAAATATTACCAAAGGTTATGTCTCTCCATTCTTTCATATTTTTATGAAATGGTTTCACCCCTTCCATTATATCCTTGTTTTCCCAACTACTGGACACCACTTTGGGGAAATTTGGATGAGAGCACCAAAATGTCTCAAGCCTAAAGGGTCTGGCATGGTTCCTATTAATAATATTATTAAGATTAATTAGGATAGGGTTGTGATCCGAGTGTAGCTTGGGCAGGTGAGTCACTATAACGTTTGAATAGGCTTGTAACCATTTATCATTAGAGTAAACTCTATCTAGTCTTTCCATAATTAGGCCCTTCTTCCTACTATGGTTGGACCAAGTGTATTTGCTTCCCTTAAACCCTAGATCCACTAGATTACAGTATTCTAGACATTTTATAAGGGATTTAGCTCTTTTCTTATTTATGTACCTACCTACATATTTGTCACTCGTGTCTACAACTTCATTAAAATCACCACCAATTAACCATGGACCACTATAGTAATCAAATGTGTGTTGAAGATTTTCCCATAATAATTGTTTATATAAAACATTATTACTAGCATAAACAGTGGTAAATAGCCAAGTAAGGTTTTTAGACTTTACCTCTATCATCGCATGTATAGCTTGACCATTCCTAGTGAAGTTATTAACCGACACCACATCATGGTTCCACAGAATAACCAACCCTCCAGCTTGCCCAATGGCAGGGGCTTTTATCATCTCAGTGAAGTGAAAATCATCCAGAATAGAGACATGACTTTCCATTTTGGTCTCCAACAGTGCTACCATACAGGGTCTATGCGTATCTATGAGCTCTCAAAAATGCCCCCTAAAATTAGCATTATTTGGTAACCTCACATTCCAAATGATGATGTTTTTTGGTTGATACATTGATTGATTATTGTTAAGGATGTGGTTGGGGTTCCTCCTTATGGAGAGTACCAGTATAGCTACATGTTTCCCCACAGTTGGATCTTGGGGAGGACGGATGTCCAATGAGCATCTGTAAAGAGTGGTTGGGCAACTGAAGATACACTTCCTCTCTAGCCTCTCCTTGAAGGTTAGTATTTTTGCCTCGCTTAGGCTTGAAAATGCTATTGTTGGTTCCCCCAAGTGAGGCAGATTGTCCTCCTCCTCTTCTTCCTCTTGTTCCCCTTCTTAGTTTTGCATGTTTGGAGCTGGGGCTTATTCTTCCGTTGGTGCTGGTTGTTGACCTTGTTGTTAGTCGTGCATGTGTTAGGGAGATCACTGTGTGAAGATTGGGTTAAGTAATATCAAGTCCTCCGGTGCAAAGATGGGGAGGTTGAGAGGAGCATTCTGTGGGAGGGTTTGGTTTGAGTGGTGGGGAAGATTCCACATTTGTTGCATATTTTGAACAAGGTTCTGGTTTAGTGAGGATCTAGGGGTTGGAGGATATTTGTAATCCACAATTGGTTGACATAGTTGTTCATGGCTAGGCGCATCCCTTCGGATATTAGCTAAGCAAGGTAGTTCGCGTTTTGGATTACTAAGATCGATTTCTGCCCATTTATCTACAGTTGGAAGGAGATTGCATGTCCTTGAAGTCCCAGTTCCACCCATGACTGAGGTATATGGTTGGGTGGACTCTAGGGTTGTGTATAAATAACTGGCAGTGTCTAGTGGTGAGGAGGTAATGGAGGGAGGTTGTTCATGTTTTGGTTTCTGGAGAGGTGGAGTAGTTGAATTAGACGGTATCGCCTTCTTAGTGTGAGTGGTGGATTGTTGGTGTGGGATTGTATTATAGTAGAAGGAACGTTTTGGAAGGGAGTATGATCAGTAATGATTTCCTCTATTATTGTAGGAGTAGGAGAAGATTGCGTGAGGGTTATATCCAAATCGGCAATGCATGTTACAAGTGTCCAAAACGTGGTTGTAAGCTACAAAGGTAATAATCAACCAAATCTTTTGTCCCAAAACATAGAAATGGATTTACCTAAAAAAAACTACTCGTGGGTTTTAATTTTTAAATGTGTAAATATAGTCGCAGTTCTTCTAAGCGACCTACTCTAATTAAGTTTTGCCAAGGCCTAAGTCTTTGACGGGGGCGGAAATTACTATTAGTAAGCGATCTATGAATATCATTCTAATTCAAGTCTTGTTCCACACTTAGGCAACTGTCCATTCTTGTTCATTCATGAGTAAATATAAAATTATTTTTAAATAGTAAAATAAGAAATGCATGATAATTTTGAGAGACACAGAACTAAAACATGAGGATCTATCAAGTAAAGATATAAATTTTGATCATCTATTTTTAGAAGAAATATTCAAATGATATTCACCCTCACGATATTTTCAATTAGTAAATATGCAATACTATTATTTGTTATTTGAATTATTTACAATTTTTATATTCCTATAGATAAAAAGAACTTTAATCATTCATTTTTTAATGAATTTTAAGAGTCAACGGTGCAAATTAATAAATTCAACACATGATTTACGTAGGAATTATTGGGCGAGTCCCGAGCATTGAGTGTTAGACGTGTAAAGGGCGCACAGTCGGGCGCTTGGGGCGTAAGCCTCACAGAACTAAGCCCCACACATGAGTCTCAAGGCGTTTTGATAGTGTCTCGCCCTGGGGCGAGCCTCGAGACGAGTCCCAGAAAAGCCTTTTAAAATACTGCCAGCAATCACCAGAATTTTCTTTAATAGATAGCTCTGATGATCATAAGGATTTTCAGCCACAACGCTGCAAAATTCAGGTGATTCGTCGAGCTTTTTTTTTGCAAATTTTGGTGATCACCATATGAAAATTCTAACGATTGTTAGAATTCGTGCAAATGCTGATGATCATTATATGAAAAAATGTGGCGATTACCAGAAACACTCTCCAAAATTCTAGCTGAATGCTATTTCCTTAAGTTTTTTCTTAATGTGATCAAACTTAAAACGGGATCCTATTTGTTCAAATCACCCTTTGCTCGTCTTGTTCGGTTCGATCTCTTTTGTTTATTGTTCTGAAGGATCTTTATATATTAATAGTCGGCCATATTTATTATTTATTTATCTAACCATATATATATATATATATATATATATATATATATATATATATATATATAATGCATAAATTATATGTCTATTATACCTTCACAAGTTATTTTTAGTTTAAGTAGTTCGGTGGGCGGCTATTTAGGTTAATCCTTCTTGTTTTCTTGAAAGATAGCAAAATTCAATGGGGTATTATCACTTTTAGCCCGCGCCAGAAACTATTTACATCTGATCGCCAAAAATGTGTATAAAATTTGTATAATTTTTGAATATATATATACGAATTCTATATATTTGTTATGCTATTATTTTTACAGCGGCTATATAGTGTCATTTTTCCAAATTCAATATTAAACCCAGCTATTGGGCCTTTTACCATCAGACACAATTCACGAGCCCAAAATTATTGAGAGGCAGAAACAACAAGGCCTAACTAAAATTGATAAGCTTTTTGAGAAATATTTGCAAAACTGAAAACGAATTGGTATAATTTCTTTTTCTTGAAAAACTATGATGTTTGGGTCCGTCCATTTACAAATGATCATTCAAAAATAACCGTAATTTTAAAAGTAATCGAAATTTAGTCACTAATGTAAAGATAAATTTGAACGAAAGCACTATTCAAAATCAGGAAAATACTCCAGCATAATATACTGGAATTCCAGTATAATATA
The DNA here is from genome assembly GCA_005239505.1 of Nicotiana paniculata. Lineage (NCBI taxonomy): Eukaryota > Viridiplantae > Streptophyta > Magnoliopsida > Solanales > Solanaceae > Nicotiana > Nicotiana paniculata. The sequence continues at coordinate 35,636 of MDKI01283037.1, forward strand.
CTTGAGTTCCAGCATAAGTATACTGGAGCATAATATACTGGAGTTCCAGTATAATATACCGGTCCAGCATAATATGCTGGAAGTTCATACACAGATGCTCCAATCTCCAGTATACTATGCTGGAACTTTCCGCGTGTTGGAGTTCCAGCATAATATGCTGGAAGTTCGTATGCAGGTGCACCGATTTCCAGTATATTATGCTGAAACTTTTTGTGTTACATCAAAATAGTGGCTATTTTTTAATGACTTTGCAAATGCTGGCTATTTTTGAATGATCAGTCCAAAAACTGGCTAGCCCGTGCTATTTTTACTCAATTATTCTATTAGGTATCTACAATCTCTCACCAATATAGACATTAGTGAACTATGTTCACTAAGTGATAAGCATATGAGAAGTAAAATATATAACCTGTATGGTCACCCACCCAACTACTTCAACTAAAAATAGCCAGCAAATATATAATATAAGTATAATAATATATATATACAATTATGTATAATCAGTGCATAATATACGAATATCGGCCAAGAAAAGTAAATAATAAATCGATCCGATTATTTTTGTAAAGATCCTTATATATTTGTATTGTATCACAAAAGGTATAGAAAACAAATTGCACATAATAAAAGAAAGAAAACCAAAAGGGCCAAAGCATCTTAAAGAAAGTTCTGAACTAAAATTGGTCATACTTGTCTGTAATACATTCGTTTAAGTTCTATGCATTGATAGTATAAAATATTTATATAACCAATTAAATTATTAGATAATAACATATAAATATTTCACAAAGAATAATTGATATCTGGTAAAAACAATAACTAATATGCTATCAGGTGTTAAAATTTACACGATCAATGCATATAACCAAACCCTTTAATTTACGTAGCTTTTGTTGTTTTTTCGTCTAGCTTTTGGAAATATTTGAGGTTCATTTTTCTCCGAAGTCTCCTTCTCAGCTCTGGACTTGGACATTTCCATCTTCATTTCTTCAATACTATTTTTTTCAAAATATGAATCATGTTATACAATTGAGTGGCATTCGGGAGAAATTCAAAAATAGTCAGATTTACAAGTGGTCATTCAAAAATAGCTACAATTTTAAAATTAATCGAAATTTAGATATTTTTCATGTAAAGAAACATCTGAACGAAAACACTGTTCATAATTCAAAAAATACTCCAACATAATATACTGGAACTCCAGTATAATATACCGGTCCAGCATAATATGCTGAAAGTTCATACACAGGTGCTCCAATCTCCAGTATATTATGTTGGAACTTTCCGCGTGTTGGAGTTCCAGCATAGTATGCTGGAAGTTCATATACAAGTGTGTCGATCTCCAGTATATTATACTGAAACTTTCCTTGTTGCAGCAAAATAGTGGTTATCTTTCAATGACTTTGCAAATACTGGCTATTTTGAATGACCAGTCCGAAAACTGGCTAGCCCGTGCTATTCTTACGTGACATTCAACTAGGGATGAAAAACATGCTCAAATCCATGTAACCCGTCCAAATGTTAATGGGTTTGGGCTAGAGTGTTATTGATAGCTGATTTGGACTAGCCCAAAGTAACCCATGAAAAAAGGGGGATTTGCATCTATACCTGCTTTTTGGGTCACATTTTAACTTATACACGCTTTGCAAAAAAAATTACAAGCGTACCCACTTTTCGCCTAAACTTCAGGCATACGGGCCTGAAGTAGCAAAGGCAATCACGGAAACTTCAGCATTCTAGTAGACGGCTGAACTTAAGCATTCTACTAGCTGAAGTTTTGTTCTCTATTTATTGAACTTCAGCATGTTTTAGCTGAAGTTTTTTCCTGGATTCAATAGTTTTGTCGTAAAGCTTTTTAAAAAATTTCAACAGAAGATGCTGAAGTTATTTAGTTAATTTGTAAAAATTTCAGCACTAAATAAGGTGAAGTTTTGTTCTGGATTTATTAATTTTGTCGTAAAGATTTTTCAAAAAACTTCAACAGAAGATGCTGAAGTAATTTAGTTCATTTGTAAAAACTTCAGCATTAAATAAGCTGATATTTGCTGAACTTCAGCATGTTTTAGCTGAAGTTTTGTTTTATATTTTCTAAACTTCAGCATGTTTTAGCTGAAGCTTTGTTATGTTTAGGATGAACTTCAGGGCTGAAGTTTGTTTTGTATTTGCTGAACTTCAGCATTCTAGAAGCTGAAGTTTTTGTTTATATTTGCTGAACTTCAGCATTCTTATCCAAAAACGGTGCATGAAGTTTTGTTAATTTGAGTAACGTGAAAATAGACTAGATTGTACTGTGGTTATTTCGATAAGAAAAATGTAGTGACCAATAGCATATTAGCATATGACGTTGGAGCTTGACAAGACAAAGAAATAAAAGAAAAAGAACAAAGATATGGCTTCCCATTTTTTTTTTACGAGAGAATTGTTGCTTAGAATTATAGCAGCAAACGTTAATCTTCAGCAGCAAGTCCATCCCTATGAACTGAAATTTCATAGCAACATCAACAGCAACAGAAGAAAGAAGAAGAAGAAGAAGAAGAAGAAGAAGAAGAAGAAGAAGAAGAAGAAGAAGAAGAAGAAGAAGAAGAAGAAGAAGACGAAGGAGGAGAAAGGGGGCTGAAGTTTTTGAAAAAGAGTGTACAAGTTAAAACTTTTTTAAAAAATGGGTAGATATTAAATGAGGTCGACCAAATAGAGCGCCCTGTGCAATTTTTGTTGGAATTTAAGCATTGGGCTTAAAGACTTTAAGCATTGGGCTTAAAAGTCTAAGAGTGT